>JAJOOE010012656.1:0-27692 GCA_036250405.1 Solanum raphanifolium | reverse complement strand
ATAATAATATTTTTAAATTTGTGTTTGACACCCCCCCCCCCCCCCCCCCCCCAATTTTTCCTTTGATGGTGGCGATATTCTAGATATTTGGTTTGGGAGTATAATTCCTGAGCAAAAAGAAATGCTTGTGGAGAAGGATAAAGGAAAGGTGGTCCTTGGGTACCTATCATAGTTTCATTATTCAGTAATATTCGGGAATACTCCTGAAGGATCCACCAGTAATAATTTCAAACAATTTCATCAAAAGTTAACACTGAGAGTTTTTCTTCACATGCTAGAACCCCTTTTGGAAAATCAACTTCCGCTGCCCTTTCCTTATGAGTAGATACATAATTAGACCAATCAGAAGTGAATCTTAGTGCATGATTATGATTATAGAGACGTTCCAAAAACTACATTTGTAGTAAGATGTTGCACCATTCAAAGTAGGTTCCCCCTTTTTGGACTTGGTTAATGTTCGAAATATATTTGCAAGAATCAGGGGTATAATGGTAGGATTTTCCATTGTAATCAGCTCAATCGCCGCCTTAGCCAGACGACTTGTCCGGTTCATGGAAAACAATTAGACCCAAAAATGCGACAATGAAGGCAAAATGTCCATTCACTTTCCAAGCTTTTATGCCCCCTTGATTGTTGAGTTGTTTTTGGTATTTATAAAACTCATCCCATAGACCGTACCTCTCATATAGAAAAACTAAAGAGATTCATCAATTTTTGAAACTCTCTTGCTCCATCTGGTTGATCTTAAGCAGGTCCAGAAACTTGTTGCCATCGACGTTCTTAGGGATTATAGGTCTTTTGTTATGGAGATCAGCTCTCCGAGTACTAGACCCTTTTCCCATGGAGCTAGCAATTTCTCTAGAGTTGGAGTCATATCAAAGTCAGAGAATCGAAACACGTTATATTTAGGATCCCAAAAAGGATTCAATGCCTCGATCAAATCTCTTCTTGGATTAATTTCCATCAAATGCACAAGATGCCCCAAATGATCTTTTACCCTTTTTTGCTCATAATCTCCCATACTTGTCCATCATCACCACATATCTACATGCATCATATCAACAATCATGCACTCCGGAATCCCTTCCATTCTAGATTTTTTATAGCCCTGTCCTTTAGTTGGAGGTGTCATTCATACCTTTGAATGGAAGATAATCAAAATTAAAGACTTATCTTGGTTTGGCACAAACTCTAGTCAAGGGATAACACTAAAAAACAAAGATTTTTTTTTCTTTTGAACAGAGGCAAAACAATTTTTTTAGAAATATCGAACCCGAAAATGAATGCCTACATACCTCATTTTAGTGAGAATCAGGTGTATGTAGTTCATTAAAAATTGATACACCCTTTTTAAACCTCTCTTCCCTTTAACTTAAAAAATAATTGAAAGATAGGTCATTCTAAAGCCGATCAACAATGTAAAGGCCTTCAGAATAATTTATTTTCATATAACACATAAAATGAACAAGTTAATCCAGAGTGGGTATCGCTAAATAAAAATTATGTGAAAGAAACTACAAAATGCCGTCACATTAAAACAATCCTCATTCATGTTTTGTTTTAACTTATGAGTTGATGTTGGTGAAAAATAATTTACAATCGAAAGAAATTTTCTACTTGAGGCATGGATATATTGTTTTCTGCAAGGAGATTAAGGCAAACTGTAGTAAAATCTTTACCAATTTAGCAATAACAATCTTGATTTAATTTGTCTGCTCCAAGATTATTAGTCCGATAATGTTATATGACTCAAACAAAGTCTAGACTAGTTGGCCAAAACTTCACTATGAACCCTTTTGAACTAAATGATACTCTCTTTTTTTTAGTGAAGGGATACTTGTACTAAAATTTTAAATATAGCTAAGCATAGAAACATAATTAGGTAAAATAGCTATAGTTTGCTTAATTACGATCTGTAGCTACACGTTATAAAGGGAGAGAGACTAGGGAGATTGAGAGGAGAGTGAGAGAGAGAAGATAAGGGAATTGTATTTGTATATTTGCTGATAATTGTATATGGTTAAGTAGTATATATATGTATCAATAATTGTATTTGTATATCTGTTTTTGGTGGTTATATTTGGGAAAAAAATACCTAAATATACAAAATTACAAAACCATCTCTCTCTCTCTCTCTCTCTCTCTCTCTCTCTCTCTCTCTCTCTTTCTTCTAATCTCAGATACATCACTACCCTTCTTCCCACTTCACGCTTAACTCTCCCAAATTGACGCCTAAATTTTTGCAATGTATCAGCAGTTTCTTCCAACTCAGCATTTTTGAATTACTATCGTGTTATTCTAGATTTTTTCATCAATTTCAAAATTTAAAAAGGTAGAAAAATTTCTTCATCATTTTTTTTCTGCTTTTAGTATATCAATTTTCGATCAAAAATTGTTTCAAGTTTCTGATGTTCATCTTTGATTTATGATACATATGGATTCATTATCATCTCTTAGTATTGAGCTTACCCATTTAGTTCTTCAGATGGAAGATCTTGTTCCTACTAATTTTGATTCGAATAATGATGATTTTGCTGAAAATAGATTCAAACACCGAAACGATCCTTTAATGATGAAGAAATTACGGAAGGATGTATGTTCAATTTTAAAATCATCAGTTGCAAAAGCTTTAGGGGGGGAGGGGGATAGAAGTTGTTACTACATGCCATTCTCTACCCAAGATTTTAAGTTTCTAATTTATCTAGTTCATTCTAATTCTTAAACTGATGTATAATATCTATGTTTCAACATTGTGATACATTATCTTTATTATTTACAATGTATCGTGTACATATATTATTTTTGATGAATAATCCCAATTTTCTGAAATATAAATTAATGTGTATCATGTTCATAGTTATGCATTTGATACATAACTATGACAAATTTCATTATCTTTCAGTACCTAATACATATACCACTATTATTCAACTTAAAATGATACATATTTGGAGATATTACCAAATCTTATTATTGATACATAAATTCAAAATTTTGAAAACTAAATTAGTGTGTATCATATTCATAATTATGTATATGTTTCATTATATTATAGAACTAAACACATATACCAAATATCATTCACACTAAGAAGGGTATGTATCTGGAGACATTACAGACTGTTTCTTTGACTATGTATCTGTCACGATCCGAGCCTATACCCTGGACTTGGCCGGCACTCGAGAACCATTGCTAGCCCCCAAGCGAACCTTTATCCTGGCTTACTACAAGCGGAAGACTAACTCAAGCATACATAAGCATCAAATTGAAAGAAATGTTTAAAAACAGTTTACTGAATCTCCAAACTTCGCTGAATATACTGAGTCTGAAACATAAGTTTTTAAAAACATATCTTAAACTGAAATACTCTCCAAAATTGTATATCTATGAAGCCTCAACTATACAAAATGAGTGTCGGGACAAGGCACACGAATTCTCAAAGGAACTACTACGTACTAACAACTAATAAAAATGGAGTCCTCCGGAAGCAAGAAGGTCTTACTCAAAAGCTGGCGAGCAGATGAAGTGATCTCAATAGACTCTTATTGAGGATCCTAAGAACCTGTATCTGCATCATTAAAAGATGTAGGTCGAATGATATTAGTACATTGAATGTACGAGTATGTAATATAGCTGAATAACAAATAACTGAATGTAAAGAAATAAAGGAGTGAAATCATTAAAACTTTACAAAAATACTTATTCATCTCTGAACTCAACATATTAAGTGATATAATTAAAATATACTTTTAGCTCTATTTGGGAGATTCTCTAACCGACAACCATCACTATGAGCTACGTGATGATACAACCTCGCCCACTCTGCCAGAACTGTCCTATAGCTTGCCGGGGTATAGAACACCTCAACTAAGTGGATTCACTAAGCTTTGCCCGAAGGCACTAAGAATTCATCTAAAAAGTATGATCTTTTACCCTATGTTGGCATACATGGTTTATGAGGATTTTGAGTTGTCTAAACGCATCCTCATATCGGTGCTCAATACTACTCCCAATAACATGTACTCATGCTCAATGTTTAAAAATATACTCTTCATGTGGTTTGAAGAGGTAACTATTCTTGAAATATCTTTTGAACTCATAACTCATTTAGAAATCAAAGTTTCTCTTTTATCAATGTAAAAACTGATACCTTTGGGGAATACTTAATTAGTTACCTTATACTCTTACTCAATGCATACATGAAAAATCTTTCTCAAAATATATCAAAATCATATTGTAATATGATCATTGATGACTCGAGAAGTCATATTGCATAAACATTGATGGTATATCTAGATACCATACTGCTTAAACATTGATGGCATACTCGATTGTCATACTTATTATGTTTTTAGAAACTCTTTCTCAAAACTCATCTTTACTTCCTTAAAAACTCAGTTCAAAACTCAAGTGTTGACTTTAAAAAGCTTCTCAAGATTTATAACTCATTTCATAAGGTTTATGTGGAATTATGGACATGAATAACTCAACTCAGAGATCTTAATAGCAATTTAGAAAACTCAATACTCTGAGCTCAAAACTCAATGATACTACTCATCTCAAGAATACTCAATTAATAGGGTTCATGCTGAAATATAAACATGAACGAATAAACTCAAGAATTATAATGCATAACATATAACAATTCAATAATTTGGAATATAATTTAAAAAAGAATAAGGAACTCAAGAACTCATATCTCGTCTCAAGAATACTCAAATCTAGGGATAGAATCTTAGATTACTCATTTACTGATTTAAAAGTAGATGTAGGGCGTGAGGACGAACTAGTCCAACACTATGATAACCTTACACAACTGGAAGAATAAGATTCTTGAAGAATCTTGAATAAGAACTTGATTAGAAGACTCGAAATCCTAGCTTGAACGAGAACAATCAAGAAAACCTTTCTTGAGATTCTTGAATTAGTTTCTTGAAATCTCTATGACCAAGAATTATGATTTTCATTAGTGGTTCATAATTGTATGGAGGAATTGAGTTGGAAAGAATGAAATTCTTGGAGAAAGACTTACCTTGAAGAAGAATCTTGAAAAAGATTGAAAGAATCTTGAATGGAGTCTTCTACTTTGATTCTTCTTTAGGGTTTCGCCTTAGGGTTTGAGAGAGAAGAGAATGATGGATTGAGAGATGAAAATCTGATTGTTTTGGGCTTTTAATTAGTCAAGAAATTCGTTTAAGGTTTTCTTAGAGGCAAAAAGATAAAAACGACCATTTTTTATGTTTTCCCGTCGGCAAATTAGTCACTGCACTGTATCAGCTTACTAAAATGGTCATAACATTTTACTCAAAACTCGGATTGTTGCGAAATTGGTGGCGATGGAAAGAAGATTCAAATACCTTTAATGTGATTGGTTATGGGCCACATAACTCTTTATATTCTAAGAGATATGGCCGTTTGAAGTTGACCAAGAGAATCTTACATCAAACCTTAATTGATAAGGAAACTTTCAACTCAACTTTGTGCTAGGAGTTTCTAGTGACCTTAATTGATATCCCAAATCATTCCACACTAAAGAATTTACCTTTACACATATGGTAAATTTAAGAATCACCCGATACGACCTTATATATAAATGAAAAATAGTTCGGGTCTTAATTTAGAAATTTTTGAGGTGTTACAGTATCGTATTTTGTTATGTATTTAAAATTTTTTAAGTTTTGTTCATGTATGAAGTATGTAATTAAAAAAATTCCACCTCATCATTTAAGGTTTGGTACATCTTGCATCAGAAGTTTTGTAGATGATTTTAAATTGTCTATAAAAGAAGAAGGTATTGAGTTGTTCCGACAAACAATATTTGGTTTTTATCTCAATATACCACAATGTAATTTTCAAGGATAGATTGCCAAATGCCTTTTATTGCTTGAGTTGGAGTAGAACAGTCCGGACGAATTGCATGTTCTCTACGCCAAAGGGGAATGTCCTTTATTTTTCCATCAAAGAAATTGCGCTTATTATCGGGTTGAAATGCACAGGTAAGATTGAATATCCTTTCTCTCGACAAACATGTATGTACACCATTGAAATATCTTGCTTTTGATCATACAACAAACTTTATCCTACAAGATGCTTTTATAGTCCAAGCACAGTCCCCCGAGTTACATTTCAAGACATATATAGCTACACCATTTGTTTAACACAATGCATATCAAATTCAACAAACTTCAAATTTTTATTATATGTGTTTGATACATATTAACTACCACACAATAATGTATCATTGACAAAAAAAAAATGTTATGCAGAATAAGTACATGTATAATATATCTTGTACAAAATATAGTATTTATCAACTAGAACAAGATACATAAATAGTAATGTATCATGCATAATATTTATGGGCAAGATACATAAATAGTAATTTCTACTATTTGTATTTGATACATATTAGCTACCACACCATAATATATCGAACACAAACCAAACATCATTTGGACTACAACTACATATTTAATATATCTTGTAAAAATACATGAGTATTTATCAAATAGAACTAGATACATACATAGTAATGTATCATGACAAATCTATCCATATAAAAAACACAAATAGAAAAATGAGTATACAACATAATACATGTAATTTCATACCTTTTATTGTCAATCTTTTTTGCACTGAAACTAAAGCTATGCTCTATTTTATATTTTTTTGTTACAGCGACGAGCGTTGCTTTATCCTTATAATTGTTTCTTCTTCACATCTACATTGTTTGTATCAGTTATGTAGTTTGTTACTTTCAATTCGAATAAACAATACAAATCGCCAAATTTTATCTCAATCACAGTAAGAGCATGAGCATCTTTATCAGCGCCTTCGAGACAAACAATGGCACCAGATGCTGCATCAAAGACATTTATCTCACCAGGCTCTTTATTTGTTTTATTTATGCATAATGGATACATTGCAAATGCAGACTTAGTTTTCTTCACATCCACGTAAAACTTTACTTCCATGTCATTTCAAATAACCATTGCAGATGAATTACCTTTTACGATGTATTCGATGTCTATTTTTTTTTTTATCAATTTATCAATCTCCAATTCAGCTGTAATTGTTGATTTCAAATTCACAAACGAAATATTTTCTCCAACAACAATTTCATCATCGTTCATACATTACTTCAAATTCTCAAATTTCTGAATGTCTCAGCAAAATCGATATATTCATGATGTATCTTTTTTCAAATTTGCAAAAATTATGAATCAAAATTGAAAGGATGTTGGACGATCTGCTTGAACAATTTCGAAATTTGAAATTTTGAAGTTGTTACGCGTTATGAGGGGTTGATTAGTTGCGATTAAAACGTGATTGCATGTTTTATGAGATTATAAATTCATTTTCCATTACTTTTCCTTTTTGAACGTAACAGACGAAAAGGCAATGTATTAAGACGTATGTATCCGATGGTTGACTGATGTATCCGTGACACTCAAATTTAAGGATTTTTTTTGTAATTTAGAAAATAATTGGGATATGATGTAATTAACTCCTAGCAATATGATATTTCTGTACTTTTTACTTATATATATATATGTAATGAATATGTATATGCAAGGGCGGACCTACCCTTGGTCTAGGGGTGTCGAGTGACACCCCTTTGTCAGAAAATTACATTATATATAGAGGTCAAATTTTAGTTTAATAACTATAAATACATGAATGGACACCTCTTGAAACAAGTTGAAGGCTTAGTCTATTGGTTAAAAGGTTGAAAAACTCCATGAGGCTCATGTGTTCAAGTCCTACTAACCTTATTATGAGTTTTTTTTTTACTGTAACCATTGACACCCCTTAATGAAAATCATGTGTCCGTCACTATGTATTTGTATCAATGAATACTATTGTATTATGTTCCAAGTCTGCTTCCACATCTAGTACTATATATTAATGATTTGACATTATAGATCTTGAAAACAAGACAATCTATGGTCTTCATCTCTTAAAATTCGATCCTAAAAGTGAGAATTTGATTCTCTACTTTATAATCTCTTCCCCTACGATGTTATAATCAAGTTCAATGGGAGTCGCTTCCGCATCTAGTATTATATATTGATGATTTGACATTATAGACCTTGAAAACGAGATGATCCACAGTCTTCATCTCTTAAATTTGGTCCAAAAAGTGAGAATTTAATTCTCTACTTTATAATCTCTTCCTCTACGATGTTATAATCTAGTTCAATGGGAGCTCAAGTCAACTTCATAAGATGCAAGAAGCAAACACAGATGGCAGACAAAATGTGGATGAACTTATCACATGGTCACCGTACATATCATAACATGGAATATGGATACTCTGTGGGCCATGAAGGGTGGAGTACACATTTCATTTTCCCTTAAATCATTGCGGGATAATATGGAACCTATTATTTTAATACAAGTTTTTAAAGTCAAATAATTAACCTCTAAAGTACCTCACACATTAATATTATAATAAGAATATTATATAATTAGTCTAGCTTTAAACTAGCTTTGGGATTAGGGCAATATTCCCATAAACCGTTTATTCATTTATAACTTTCGACATTCTCGTGATTAACAGATCTAGTCTATATAATTAAATTTAAAATACTGGCAACTCACATGTTGATGTTGTACTCAACATATGCATTTCTTGCGTTCTTCATGGATCTTATAAATTCAAATAATTCTTATTTAATCCCATGATCCTTCCTCTTCTTTATTTTTCTTTTTTTTTGTCTTTATAATATTCCGGCGGTTATCTTTACATGTCCACTATACTATATTGAAAAGTCCAATAATATTTGTCAAATTTATAAAATCAATGAATAGTTTACTATTTTACATCTATTTAACCCTTGCTGTTAATTCCTATATTTATTTTTCAACGTTTAGATGATTTATACTCCATATGTTCCTATTTATATGTTGTCCTTACTAAAAATATATGATCTTTAATATTTGTCATTTCACAAAATTAATACATAAATGATGCTATTCTTCCTATTTTATCCTTGAAAATATGAATTAGACCAACATAGGAAAATTGATAATTCATGTTCATTGGTCAATTTAATTACTCAAAATAAATTAATTTATGCTCATTTATTGAAAATTTAACTTCAAGAGAATACTAAATAATGGTGCAATGGTAATTTTATATAGTTTCTTAAGGGATGTGAAACCTAAAATGATGACATATAAATCGGAACAGAGGGGATATTTAATAAGGATGATTTGGTAAAATTACTCATATTATTTATTGCTTCTTAATTCCGGTGTCAAGTCAATACTGAACAATTATTGTTGGAGTATAACATGCACATGATATCCCTGAAATTCATCGTCCATGTCCGTGGTACATGACGTAGGCTTAGCATTTAAGTCACTTTTGAATTCTGCATCCTAGCTAATTAAACAAAAAAACCAATTTTTCTATTGTCATGTGGACATAAATAAATTGGCATTTGGCTACTCTATGAATAACTATAAATAGACACATGCATAAATCTTTATTTTCATTATAACGACCAATCAATATGTCCAATTTCAAAGCCATGACATGTACTATTGTTTCTTTGTTGTTCTTGTTTTGTTTAAATATAACAATACCTTGTTGCTTAGCTTACAATGTGGTTAGTTTTGGGGCAAGGGGAGATGGTAGGACGGATTCAACCTCGGCTTTTCTCCGCGCTTGGTCTGCTGCCTGCCGTTCTACTAGCCAGCCCAACGTGTATATCCCTCGAGGAACGTTTTTGGTGAGGACGTTGAACTTAAATGGTCCTTGTAAGAGACGAATTGAGTTCCGAATTGATGGTACTCTCGTTGCTCCGGTGAATTATAATGCAATTGGACATTCTGAGTTTTGGATTATGTTTTATAAGGTAAGTGGTCTTAATGTGTATGGTGGAACTATCAATGCAAGGGGACATGGTTATTGGTCTTGTCGAAATGGTGGAAAGTCTTGTCCACAAGGAGCTAGGGTACGCATACTCTCTCTGTTTCAATTTATATTAGTTACTTCTTAGTTTTGTATCTCTTAATCGGAGGCGGAGCTAGTAATTTCTCAGAGGTTCATTTGAATTCCCTTCAGTGAAAATTATACTCCCTCCGTTTTTAAAAAAAAGACCTATTTCCTTTTTTGACATCACTTTTATTTCATCTTTTCACATGACATGTTATGACCATAAGATTAACATACATTTTAGTACATTTGACATAACTTTAATTTAATTTAAGACCACAAGATTGAAAAATCTTCTTTATTTTCTTAAATATCGTGTCAAGTCAAACTAGGTCATTTTTTTTGAAACGGAACTATTTATACATAATTAACATTATGTTTCATCTATATATAGTAGACATTGTTTTCCATTTCTTCGTATGTTTACTTCTTTATATTTTGAACACCCTTAGTGAAAATTCTGACTCCTCTACTGTATTGATAACTCCGATGTGTATAAATCTGTGTATTGCAGTCGATACAATTTATGTGGTGTAACAATGTACTGCTAAAGGGTTTGACATCACTAGACAGTCAAAGAGTACACATAGGAATTGGTTACAGCAGCAATGTGAGAGTTGAGAATGTTAAGATAACAGCTCCAAGTGGAAGTCCAAACACTGATGGAATTCATGTTCAGAACTCAAGGGGAATTACCATTAAAGGCAGTATTATAAAAACTGGAGATGATTGTATTTCTATTGGCCCTGGTTCCATGAACATGTGGATTGAACAAATTGGATGTGGACCAGGACATGGCATAAGGTAAAATTGAAAAATAATTTATAATATTATTTTTGTACTTTATTACAACTCATAAAGTTCAAGCGCTGAATAAAATATGTCGTATTTTTTTGTTTTATTTTTACAGCGTAGGGAGTTTGGGGAGCAGTAATAATGAAGAAGGAGTTACAAATATAACAGTAACAAATTCTGTTTTCACAAAGACACAAAATGGTGTTAGAGTAAAGTCATGGGCAAGACCAAGTGGTGGCTATGCTAGAAATCTCATGTTCTCAAATCTTATTATGAGAAATGTTGGGTACCCTATACTCATTGACCAAAATTATTGTCCTGATAATAATTGCCCTCGCCAGGTATATATATAATTAATTTATCTTACAATAACTAGTAAAATCATATTTTTTTAAATCTAAATTTATTTTTTTATGACATGAATGTAGAATTCAGGAGTAAAAGTAAGTCAAGTAACATACAAGAATGTGAAAGGGACGTCATCGACACAACAAGCTATAAAATTCGATTGTAGTAAGTCAAATCCATGTACCGGAATTCGATTGCAAGATATAAAGCTTACTCACAACGATCGTTTAAGACGATCAGCCGTATCGTACTGTAGAAATGCAAGGGGAAGACGTGGTGGCACAGTTATTCCAAGGAGTTGTTTCTAAAACACAATATAAATTGAAAAAATGAACTTTTTGTATATACTTTTCTTGTTCAAGTTGATTGTCTATGAAAAAGAAAAGAAATAAAAACTCTAAGCTATGTCTAATTGTTTTATTGGTGATTTGACTTTATACTCTTTGGGTCCAAACTATTATAGAGTGTTCTTTATTCACCTATTTGTTTGATAGTTTGATATCATGTAAATTAGTGATACCTCTATGTAAAATGGGGTGTGTGGGAACTAATCCTATGATAAGAAAAAAAAAAGATATATACCTATATATGACAAAAGAGCATGATTAATTGTTACATTGTGTTTTTTTTTTTTTTGCCCCTGATGAGTATTAGAATCTGACTAATTCAGATTTTACCATATTTAATTTATACAATTTTGAAGTGTATTAATAATTAATTTAAAATGTAGACATCAAAATAGAAAATTTATATAAGAAAGTTAATCTTTTAATTTAATTTATACAGATGTTGCTTTAGGCCCCAATTTAGGAGGGCTCCTTTCTTTAGCAATCATGATCTAATACATAGTCTTGTAGGGTAGATATTTTAGTTTTAGGAAATATTGGCTACTTCTTAGTAGAAAGATAAAAATAATAATTTATATAAGAAATATAATCTTTTACATTTGTTACGCTTGACTATTCATGATTCAGAAGAATAGAAAGTCGATTGAATACCTAAATTGTTGTAAATATATTTACATGGATGTCCATAACTTTAAGGTGTAATTACACTATAATGTATTGTAACTCTCGCACCTCTATATATAATATTCCTCCATAACTTACATTGTTAATGTCTCCATAACTTTTATGGTTAATGCCATGTTTATGACTAATCCTCTGTATGGATCTATGTAATACTATAAATAAGGGGATTAGAGTTCATATTGAATACACTTGAAAGAAAGAAAGTTATCTTATATTGATTATCTTGTCTTATATTTTTCTTGTTTTCATCTTTATATTTTCATTTTGTTCTTAAGTTTTACAACACAATATCAGCACTAGTCTCAAATTTATTTGCACAATGACTATCAGAAAGCAAAATTATTTGTGAATTTGACAATCTGGTATCCTTTTCTCTTAAACTTATTTTGATGCTTTATATGTGATTGCCTCGTGGATGAATAATCTATAACATAAAAAAATAAATAGAGAGTAATGTATTCTACTTCTCTACTTAAATTTTCCTATAAGTCTTAGTATATGATTTATATGTGATTGATATAATGTTATCATGAGTCACTAAATTGCTTACCAAATTACTGATTTTTGTTTAACATGAATTATTAACTTGGTATTGTTTTGTGATTATCAACTATTAATTTATTTTTTATTTATATTTATAGAAGATGTAATTGATCAAAAGAAAAGTTGTTGGGGTTTCTTACGTTGACACATAACATTATTGGTTGCTTTTGTACTTGCTTTTTTTTCATCATCTCTTCAACTATTAAAATATATTGTTTGTACTAATAGAACCTATTTTGTGCCACTTTGTAGTGTTTTGGTTTTTTTTTTTTTAAAAACTCAGATTATGAGGAGGATTTGAGATGGTATATTTTCATGTTTTATACTACTTGCACTAATTATATTATATTGTTGAGGTGTTGGAGGAAATTCTATGAATGTTAAGAACAAATTTAATAGGCTCAAGGATGAGTTTGGTTTTTTTTTTTTAATTTTTTATGATATCATTTAATGGTAAGCCGGTGGATTCAAGTTTCATCACATCAAAAGGATAAGACATTAGATTTATATCTCGATGCACCATGATGGTAAATTTTGGGTTCATGCCCCCATCAAATTATGGCCTAAAATGCCTTTATATGGGCAAGACATTGAGTTTAAGTCCTAATGCACCATAGTGATGATATGGTGATGACTAACACAAAATAATATATCTTTGACTAAAAATCATGAAATTTGCCCAATTGATTTGCACCATTCTCTTATGTGAATGTGGTAGCAGAGTATGATATGTCTGAAAATGACAAGTGGTTGAATGTATGAATATGAGTGTGGTAAAATGTTAATGGTCATCATTGTGGTAATTAAAAGGAAGAACATTATGAGTTCTTAAGATGGTCGTTCAAATGTGAAGGTAATTTTTGGTCAACAAAGTGGTATGAAAGGTTATTGGGCACTTTATTTTTGGTGCAATCCAATTTGAAATTTTTTATAAATCCTCCATCAAAATAAAGGAATACAAAGTGGTAATATATTTAGTACATTTGACCTTTTAAAGTAATGCTGAGGTGGGTCACATAAATTTGATAAGGTCAACGCATGACAATGAGTTTCTAATAAAATTTATGGAACATGTACAAATGGTTATGATCCATTTCGTGAAGAAAATGTGACTTATATTTGTATGGATAAGGACATGTTAATGTATGGTTGAATAAATGTCACATCTCACCTCTACGGGAGGTTTGAGAGATTGAAAAAAAATTTGTTCTAAATGATCATTTGATCATATACTTTGAGTACTACATGCATACACAAATATTGGAGTACGTTTTATTATGAACTATTACAGAGCAAAAGAAAGAAATGAATCTTTTCTACAAAGATTGTGGTCATGACAAAAATTATCGCGTGGAAACACAAATTTGTCATTAGTTATCAAGAATCAAGTCTTGACTACATTTATTTTAACCGTGACAATAGTAATAATTTTCTCCTTGAAGGAGATGGTCACCATAAGAATGGTGTTGTGAAACTTGTGGCGGTAAAAAAATTATTTGAAAGTTCCAAAAGGGCTAATTTGTTATTATCCGAAGGAATGAAATTGTTCAAAATATTAGAGTTCTAGTAAGTCTCAAAAGAATTTTTTTAAGTTTCAGAGGAATTGAAAAGAAAAAAATTATCGTACTGAGACTATAAATTATAGAAAGATTTAATATCTTCAGATTACTACAACCGAAGTGGATTATAAATATTTACATATAAGATTACCCATTTTTTGTCTTGTTTGTTGTATAAAAATATGATTATGATGATGGAATCACATGCAAAACTAAACTAGAAGTTTACTACAATAAATATGAGTTGGCATAACTGGTTGGTCATTCTGGTTCAAATGAGATGCAAAAGAAATTAATAATTCACATTGCTATATGTTGAAAAAACAAAAGATTCTTCAAAAATTCTCTTTGAGTTGCTTGTTCTCGTGATAAAATGATCATTGTACCAGTTAAGATTGGTATTGTATCCCGTTATTTGGAACATATAAAAAGGTTAATATGAGCCCATTCACCTGCCATGTGGACCACTTACTATTATGATTTAGTAGATGCCACTATGGTATGGTCACATGTCCGTTTGTTATCAACTTACAAATTGATTTTTTTGTAAGGTTGTTTACTCGAATTGTTAAATTAAGAGCACATTTCATGCCCCAGCCTACATCCTGGACGTGGTCGACACTCGAGAACCATCACTGGTCCCCAAGCATACCTTTGGCCAGACTCACTACTCAGCAGAAGACTTGATAAAACAAGACATTCAATTTGTAAAAATCAACTCAAAAGTCTTAACAATAGATTAACTCAGAAATGTATGGAAATATTCAAATAGCCATAAGAAGGCAACCCAAGTCTCAAAACATTAACAATGGAATGGGAAAATACTCTTCAACTACTACTTTCTATGAAGCCTCTGTTGACTTCTGTATTCAGATTAGCAAACCAGAAATAATAAAAGATGAAAAGAAAAACACAAAGAACTATCCGAGTCCACAGAACTCACTGTGTGTTCTTAAGAAATTTAATCCCCTCAGGTACCCGAGGTTGCAGATTAATTCTTTCCAAGATAAAACAGATTAACCATTAAAGAAGTAGCGGTACCTCAAACTTCGATAATTTCAACGAACTCAAAATGACAGCAACAAATCACACACATAGACACGATCGATCGATTTTGTTTTGTAAGAAATGTATGCAAAAGAAAGGAATAATTCGATGCAAAAAAATAAGAGAAAACCTCTTTATTTATAGCCAACAAAGGGTAAAGGTCACAACCCTTTGGAAAGAAGACAACCTTTCAGAAAGGTCACAACACTTTGAAAAAGGCATAACCTTTCAAACGGTCACAACCCTTTAGAAAGGACACAACCTTTCATAAAGGCCACAACCCGTTGGCATAGTCACAACTCTTCAGGAGAGTCACAACCCTTCATTTCCTGTTCACACCTTTAAAACCCAACAATCCCCCACATGAATAGGGAATGACTATTGCTAAAACATATGCATGAAAAACTGTTTGTTTCATAATTAAAGATTGATTGCCTCTGGATAAGTGGGTTTCCCTTTGAACTTTCCATAGTGAACATATATCGGATATACTCGGTTAATCGGTAGATTTGATATCTTTGAACCGTCGAGCTTTGGTGTATACCTAGACAGCATAAGTCACAAAATCAACCCTTGAACTGTTTTTGGCTCTCATTGTTTTGTTCATTTCAGCCATGAACACGCCTCGATTTATAATTGCGTAGAGAGTTGGCCTTACCAGATTTTCCTTGGAGCAGCTTACACTTCACACTTATATAGGTGATTTCTAAATGTGTTATCCCATATATACACCATTTGATATACCCTGTATCAAACTTAGAAATCATTAAAAAGTCCTAATGCCTTTATCCTTGTTACTGAACATTGTCTTATCATGAGAATGGACCATAAAAAATATTTTGACAATGTTGAACCGTCATCAACGGCTTTGTTTGATCTCCTTGAACCTAGATCTTGGGATCTCCAATCTTCTAGGTAGAGTTACCACCACAATGACTTGTTCTCGGCCATAGTCCCATTCCCTTTCATAATCTATCAACTACCTCTCTAGTTAGGCCTTTTATAAGTGGATCCGACACATTATCCTTTGACTTTACATAGTCAATTATGATAATTCCACTAGAGAGTAGTTCTCTAACGATATTATGTCTACGTCATTGTCACGCCCCAAACTCAAGGGGCGAAACTGGCTCCTAATGCCAAAACTCAGGCCCGAGCCGACCCTGCTGAACCACTTGCTACTAGTGCATGGCAGCCACACGCAATCAAGAAAACAAACAAGTATATATCGTCTTAAAACTAAGCCCTCTGCCAGCAAGGCCCCTATCAACAGATCTATAAACGAAACAGCTACTCCCAAGAGTTCATATAAAGAAATAGCAAACTAGCACATAAGTCCTGATTGGGCCGTTGAGGCCACCATGATCTCTATACCAAAACTGAAAGCATGTATATATTAAGACAATACATCAAACAACTCACAAGCTTCAGCAAATCAACAAACTAGGCCAGCATGGCCATAACGTAGCTACACACCCCACACACTAGTCTGCAAGCCTCTAAGAGTAGTACAGATTGGCGGGATAGGCCCCACCCTAACCATAAAAATATATACAACAAAAGCTAACAAACCTCCAAACTCTGGCAGCTCCGAAGGAAAAGGGCTAGCCAACCGGATAAAAGTCAATCCTGCTGCTGAGGAGGTCTACATGATCGTCTATCGGGACTTGCATGCATGAATGCAGAGCGCCCAGGCAATGGGGCGTCAGTACGAAATAATGTACAGAGTATGAAAGGCAATAGACTAGAGCAGGTATCCTAATATATTGGAATAATCCGATAAATAGATCAAGGATACGATAAGTGTACCGACCTGCTCCTAAATCTTAACTTATCAAAACTAATAAAACAACAACCTAACTAAGCCCCCATAAGCTCGGCAGGTACAAACAACACACAAGACCACCTACTTAGGCACCCATATGCCCGGAAGGTGCCAATCAGTCTATATACCCCTATCGATAGTCCCCTAGCCCCGTAGGCAGTCACATAGCCCTCTTAGGCATTAATATAGCCCCGTAGGCAGCACATAGCTCTCTTAGGCATCAACATAACTTATAGACAACTCATAGCCCTCTTAGGCAACAACATGGCCCTGTAGGAAGCACATAGCCTTCTTAGGCGTCAATATAGCCCTGTAGGCAACTTATATCCCTCTTAGGCATCCATAAAGCCTTGTAGGCAGAACATAGCCCTTCTAGGAATAGATCACATTCCTGCAGCTAACCACAATAGCTCCAAGGGCAACAATAACAATCCAATCGCTAAAAGCAAGTAATTTAGTTATAAGCAACCTATACGAATAACCTTTAAGTCATGTCCAACATAGGGACGCTACTATCTCAATAAGAATCCCGAAAAGGGAGGATTATATCAACTCGAGCAGCCAACAATCAACACTAATGGCTACAAGTATAACAAGGATAACAACCCAATTACATTGCTTCTACGTTTTAAGGAAACATGTTGTAAGTAGGGAATAACCTTAACATACCTTTTTTGCTGAAATCACGTGGTCTAACAACTTTACTCACAACCCCCCTCGATGCTTGATTTTAAGTTCATAATACACCTTAGAGCTTTAAAATATGGCCAAACCCCTGCTGTCCAACAACCAAAGTACGATATGCTAGGAAATCGATAAAAAAAATTATACCATGTTGACGAGCTCAACGCATAGAACAAATTTTGTCAAGGACTTAAGTCATGAAAATCTGTAACTTGACTGATCCTAGAAATGGGTTTTGTGAGTTTTCTGGTTATTCACTAAGAAAAATGAAGGAAAAATGAAGAAAAAGCGAAGAAGATGATATATATAAAGTTGCACCGACCTAGGGGACCCACCTCACCTGCCTGCTTGCTTAGTCTTGCGAAAACACAAATATCTCTCCATTCTGAAGTCGTATGAAAGAACGAGTTGATGCGTTGGAAACTAAACTTGTAGGCCTTCAATTTTATAGGTCGTGGACATCATAGCTCTTTATATATTGGGAGAAAATATCCGAGACATTTGACCCAAATTTCAGACAAATCTTTAAAAAGGAATTTACAGTAACTTTCGCCAACTTTTATTTTACCACTTACCTAACTTCAAAACTTGAGATACAACCCTTGAACATTTAAAATATCACATAACACATCATTCTTAATTTATTTCGAACCCTCCTGGTCTTTCCACGAAGATACGAGTCAATTTGGACGTTTCAAAAAGTCGGGGTGTTACATCCTTCCCCCCTTAGAAACATTCGTCCTCAAATGAAAATTCTGAGTCACGCGGTTAAGTCCTTAGGAATTGCCAAAATTTAGGTAGAGAATCCTTTTTAAATGTGACTATCCAGGAACCTGGAACGCAGAAATTCTAACCTAGGCGTCTCACAGGATTACATAAATAGCTAAGCACTATAGCTCCACAATAACAGTGCGAGCAAATATACAACGACAACAACAATAATTGTAATCAACAATATATAAAAAAAATCAGATAGGTATCTAACCTCACTGCACTAATATAAACTGATATGCCATCACCTTGGGGTATGAAACAAGTGAGGATATTTGGACCTCATGCCATCCTCAGCTTCC
Source organism: Solanum raphanifolium (assembly GCA_036250405.1). NCBI lineage: Eukaryota > Viridiplantae > Streptophyta > Magnoliopsida > Solanales > Solanaceae > Solanum > Solanum raphanifolium. The sequence continues at coordinate 8,841 of JAJOOE010012656.1, read as the reverse complement.
CAGGTCACCTCTTCGCTATTCTTGTTTCTCCACAATAATTTAACTGAAGCCACCTCTGTGGTCCTCAATTTATGGACCTATCGATCTAATATGGCAATTGGAGTTTCCTCGTAAGACAACTCTTTTGTGATATGAACATCCTCAATTGGTACAACCCGAGAAGGGTCTCCTATGCACTTCCGTAGCATCGATACAAGGAAAATTGGATGAACAGATTCTAACCCCGAAGGCAATTCTAACTCATAAGTTGCCCGTCCTACCCTCTAAAGGATCCGGTATGGCCCAATGAATCTTGAATTAATCTTGCCTTTTTTGCCAAATCTCACAACACCCTTCATAGGAGAGACTATTAAGAATACCCAGTCATCGACACAAAACTCTAAGTCCCTTCATCGCACATCTGAGTATTACTTCTGTCGGCTTTAAGCTGTTAGCAACCTCTCCTGAATGAGCTTGACCTGCTCCACTGTCTACTTTACTAAGTCAGGTCCAATCAACCCTAACTCACCTACCTCGAACCATCCAATGGGGGATCTATATTTTCGCCCATACAAAGCCTCATAAGGTGCAATCCCGATGCTGGAATGATAACTATTATTGTATGCGAACTCAATAAGAAGCAAGTGGTCACCCCAACTTCCTTTGAAGTCCAGCGCACACACTCATAACATATCTTCAAGTGTCAAAATTGTGCGCTCAGCCTGGCCATCTGTTTGAGGGTGAAAGGCTGTACTAAGATTAACATGTGTCCCTAGTCCTTTCTGGAAGGACTTCCAAAAGTTGGTGGTAAATTGTGCTCCTCTATCAGAGATAATAGATACTGGGACACCGTGTAGCCTAACAATCTCTCTAATATAGAGCCCTGCATAGTCTTCGGCCGTAAAAGTAGCCCTAACTGGTAAGAAGTAGGCTGATTTTGTTAGTCTATCAACAATTACCCAAATAGAGTCAAACTTGCAACACAATCGAGGTAACTCTGTAATAAAATCCATATTAATTGCTTCCCACTTCCACAAAGGAATGACTATCTCCTGAACTAGCCTAGCGGGCTTTTGGTGCTCACCATTCACCTGTTGGCAGTTAGGACACTGTGCCACAAACTTAGCAACATCCTTCTTCATCCTGTTCCACCAATAGATCTCCTTAATATCATGGTACATCTTCGTCGAACCAGGGTGAATAGAATAACGGGAATGATGTGCCTCTTCCATAATCCGATGTCGAACCCCTGCAACGTTTGGAACAATCGACCGCTATATCTAAGAATTCCATCTCCTGTTATATCAAATGCTAATGACTGCTGATCCTGAACTTAGCTCTGAGCTGCTCTAAGCTAGGATCCTCTTGTTGCTGTGATTTTACCTCTATAACTAGAGATGATACAGCTGTGTCCTGAATTGTGACCCCACTATTGTCTGCCTCTAACAATCTAACTCCCAAGCTAGCTAACTGATGAAGCTCTCGCGCTAGCTCCCACTTCTCAACACCTAAATAGGACAAACTATCCATCGATCTTCGACTGAGGGTATCCGCTACCATATTTGCCTTTCCTGGATGATATAAAATATCCACGTCGTAGTCTTTCAGTAATTCAAGCCATCGACATTGTTGTAGATTTAACTCCTTCTGTCTAAAGATATATTGAAGAATTTTGTGATCTATGAAAATGTCAACATGAACGCCATACAAATAGTGTCTCCAGATCTTTAATGCATGCACAATTGCAGCCAACTCTAAATCGTGGGTCAGATAGTTCTTCTCATGCTTCCTCAACTGCCTTGAAGCATATGTGATAACCTTACCATGTTGCATTAGAAAACATCCCAACCCAACACCAGAGGCATCACAGTATACCGCATAGCCCTCTGAACCCTTTGGCAATGCTAGAACTGATGCTGATGTCAACCTGTCCTTCAGTTCCTGGAAACTATGCTCGCAAGCTTCAGTTCACTGGAACATAGCCAATTTTTTAGTCAACTTCGTTAATGGTGCTGAATGTGAAGAAAACCCTTCTACAAACCTTCTGTAGTACCCAGCTAATCCTAAGAAACTACGAACCTCAGTCGGAGTCATGGGTCTTGGCCAAGTCTTTATGGCCTCAATATTTTGTGTATCAACCATAATGCCGGAATCTGATATGACATGGCCTAGGAAAGCCACAGAGCTCAAACAGAACTCACACTTAGAGAACTTTGCGTAAAGTTCCTTCTCTCGAAGAACCTGAAGGACTGCTCGTAAGTGACCTGCATGCTCAGCTTTTGAATGCGAATAGACCAAAATGTCATCAATAAATACAATCACAAATGTATCTAGATATGGCCTGAATATGCTATTCATCAGGTCTATGAACACTGCTGGGGCATTAGTTAATCCAAAAGACATTACCAAGAACACAAAGAGTCTATATCTGGTTCTAAAAGCTGTCTTTGGAACGTTTTTCTCCCGAACTCGTATCTGGTGGTATCCTGATCTTAAATCAATCTTTGAAGCACTCAACACCCTGTAACTGATCAAACAAGTCATCGATCCTCGGAATGTGATACTTATTCTTTATAGTCGCCTTATTCAGCTGTCGGTAATTGATACACATTCTTAGTGAGCCATCTTTCTTCCTTATAAAGCCTTTATCCAACAAGTCTTTCAACTGATCCTTCAACTCCTTTAGCTCAGCAGGAGCCATTCTATAAGGAGGGATAAATATGGGTTGTGTACCTGGTAGCATATCGATAGCAAAATCAATTTCTCGTTCTGGAGGGATACCAGAGAGCTCGTCTGGAAATACATCTAGAAACTCATTAACTACTGGAATAGACTGAAGAGTCGGTGGTTCTGCATTTATATTATGAACGTGAACAAGATGATGAATAAAACCCTTAGTAATCATCCTCCTCGCCTTAAGATAAGAAATAAACCTACCTTTCGGCGTTGCTGTATCGCCTTTCCATTCCCGAACTTCCTCTCCTGAAAAGTGGAATCTAACAATCTTTGTCCGGCACTCAACATTAGCATAACAAGACGCTAACCAGTCCATACCCATAATAACGTCGAAATCGACCATTTCTAACTACATGTGGAACCCTGTCTGAACCTCTCGAAATGCATCCTACCGTAAGTAGCGCAACGCGGTGGGGATGTCCTAGCCTGGCCTGAAACCCTCTGCTGCTGTGACCTTGACGCTCGTGAACCCTCACCTGGGCCTGACTGTCCCTGACGATCAAATCGACTACCCTGGAACTGTTGTGGTGGAGGTCTTGGTGGCCTAATAGAATATCAGGGTCTAGGACCACCCTAAAAATCTCCCTGTGAACCAGCGGGCCTAGCCCTCTTCTATCTCTCTCTCTCTACCCTCTCACTCATATACTGTAAATGTCGGCGGTCCTTTATGCCTTGTGCAAAAGACTGAATTCACGAGATATCAATATTATCATTTAGTGCAGCGGTAGAACAAACGTCGATATAGTATGAGTCGAGCCCTCCCATAAATCTATGCACCCTATCAGGCATCGTATCAACAAACACTGGTGCATATCTAGCTAATGAATCAAATCTCAGCCCGTACTCTCAGACACTCATGCTGCCCTGTTGGAGGTTCAGAAACTGGTCCACCCGGCCATCCTTAATCTCTCGAGTCAAAGACTGATCTATGAAAGCTTATGTAAAGCTATCCCAAGGGGGTAGATATACATCTTTTCCCCTAGATCTCTCCCAACTCTCGTACCACAATACTGCAATATCACGCAATCGAAATGTTGCTAATTCAACTGACTCAGTCGCTGAGGCATGCATGACTCTAATGATCCTTGAAGCTGATCAACAAAGTGCTGAGGGTCCTCTCTGTGATCTATCCCTGTAAACTGTGGAGGATTCAAGGCAATAAATTCACGAACTGTCAAACTTCCGGGCCCTTCAGAAGGTCCAGCAACATCTGGCGCAACTGGCTTGCGCTGTGCAACTACTAACTGTGCTAACATGCATACTTTACTCTTGAAATCCTGATCAAATATAATAAGAGGAACTAGAGGTGGTACTGCTGGTGGAGCCAGAAGTTCGGTAGCCCTCGGAGGCTCCTGAAGCGGTGGAGAAGCTATAGGGGGTTGAGAAGATGTCTTCCCCTGGGTATCACAATAGGATACCTCCACCTGTGGTACTTTGTCGGTACCCTCGCCTGCAGCTGTATCTAGCCCCTGGCTAGCTGTGGTCTGTCTGGTGTCAGCCATCTCTATCTGCATATAAGTATCAATTATAAGCCAGAAACCTCAACCCTTAAGACACCGCTCTATAGTACGAGGTGAGCAAAAGAAGGATAGTCATTCTAACAAGCTCGGTAGCTTCTTGCTTATCGAATGTGGTGCACAACATATTTATAAACATGACTCTACTAGACACGGCTTGCAGACTCCCTAGGATACGACGTTGCTCTGATACCAAGTTTGTCACGCCCCAAACTCAAGAGGCGGAACTGGCTCCTAATGCTAAAACTCAGGCCCGAGCCGACCCTGCCGAACCATTTGCTACTAGTGCATAGCAGCCACACACAATCAAGAAAACAAACAAGTTTATCTCGGCTTAAAACTAACCCCTCGGTCGGCAAGGCCCCTGTCAATAGATCTATAAACGAAACAGCTACTTCCAATAGTTCATATAAAGAAATAGCAAACTAGCATAGAAGTCCTAGTTGGGCCATCGAGGCCACCATGATCTCTATACCAAAACTAAAAGCATGTATATATCAAGACAATACATAAAACATCTCACAAGCTTCAGCAAACCAACAAACTAGGCCAGCATAGCCATAACGTAGCTACACACCCCACACACTAGTCTGTAAGCCTCTAAGAGTAGTACAGATTGGCGGGACAGGGTTCCAGCCTACCCATAAAAATATATACAACAAAAGCTAACATACCTCTAAACTCTGGCAGCTCCAGAGGAAAGGGACTAGCCAACCGGATAAAAGTCAATCCTGCTGCTGAGGAGGTCTACTAGATCATCTGTTGGGACCTGCATGCATGAATTCGGCGCCCCCATGCAAAGGGGCGTCAGTACGAAATAATGTACAGAGTATGAAATGCAATAGACTATGAGCAGGTATCCTAATATACTGGAATAATCCGATAAATAGATCAAGGATACGATAAGTGTACTGAACTTCTCCTATATCTTAACTTATCAAAAATAATAAATCAACAACCTAACCAAGCCCCCATAAGCTCGGCAGGTACAAATAGCACACAAGACTGCCTACTCAGGCCCCAATATGCCCGGAAGCCAATCAGTCTATATAACCCTATCGGTAGTCCCCTAGCCCCGTAGGCAGTCACATAGCCCTCTTAGGCATTAATATAGCCCCGTAGGTAGCACATAGCTCTCTTAGGCATCAACATAGCTTATAGACAACTTATAACCCTCTTAGGCAACAACATGACCCTGTAGGAAGCACATAGCCTTCTTAGGCGTCAATATAGCCCTACATGCATCTCATAGCCCTGTTAGGCATCCATATAGCCTCGTAGGCAGAACATAGCCCTTCTAGGCATAGATCACATTCCTGCAGCTAACCACAATAGCCCCAAGGGCAGAAATAACAATCCAATAGCTAAAAGCGAGCAATTTGGTTATAAGCAGCCTATACGAATAGCCTCTAAGTCGTGTCCAACATAGGGACGCTACTATCTCAATAAGAATCCCGACAAAGGAGGATTATTTCAACTCGAGCAGCCAACAATCAACAATAATGGCCACAAGTATAACAAGGATACCAACCCAATTACATTGCTCCTACGGTTTAAGGAAACATGTCGTAAGTAGGGAATAACCTTAACATACCTTTTAGCTGAATTCACGTGGCCTAACGACTTTACTCACAACCTCCTTCGATGCTTGATTTTAAGTTCGTAATACACCTCAGAGCTTTAAAATATGCTTAAACCCCTGCTGTCCAACCACCAAAGTACGATATGCTAGGAAATCGATAAAACAAATTATACCATGTTGACGAGCTCAATACGTAGAACAAATTTTGTCAAGGACTTAAGTCGCGAAAATCTGTAACTTGACTGACCCTAGAAATGGGTTTTGTGAGTTTTCTGGTTAGTCACTTAGAAAAATGAAGGAAAAATGAAGAAAAATCGAAGAAGATGATATATATAAAGTTCCACCGACGTAGGGGACCCACCTCACCTGCCTGCTTGCACAGTCTTACCAAAACACAAATATCTCTCCATTCTGAAGTCGTATGAACGAACAGATTGATGCGTTGGAAACTAGACCTGTAGTCCTTCGATTCCATTGGTTGTGGGAATCAGAACTCTTTATAGATTGGGAGAAAATATCCGAGACATTTGACCCAAATTTTAGATAAATCTTTAAAAAGGAATTTACAGTAACTTTCGCCAACTTTTATTTTACCACCTACCTAACTTCAAAACTTGAGATACAACCATTGAACATTTAAAATATCACATAACACATCATTCTTAATTTATTACCCACCCTCCTGGTCTTTCCATGAAGATACGAGTCAATTTAGACGTTTCGAAAAGTCTGGGTGTTACAGTCATGTATGACGAGACTTTCCATTATACATCATGCTCCATGCCCTACCTATTGCAAATTAACTCTCACAGTGTACGCATACTGGAGGTAAAAGGTTTGGGCCAAAAATCTTTCAAGAAATTATGGATTCATTCAACTTCTTTACCGGCCTTATCTAGAATGATAAACTCAGATTTCATAGTAGAGCGAACGACACATCTCTGTTTGGAAGATTTCCAAGAGACTTCTCCTCCACCAAGAGTAAATACATATCCACTCTTGGATTTTACTTCATTTGACCTGGTGATTCAATTTTCATCACTATATTCTTCCAATACTGTTGAATATTAGTTATAATGCAAAGCAATAGTTTTTTAAGTATGTTTTAAATACTCCAAAACTCTTTTCATTGTCATCCAATGAGTTTGATTGAGATTACTCGTGAATCGACTTAGTTTATTAATAGCATATGCTATATTTGATCGCGCACACTTCATGATATATATCATACTTCTCAATACTCTAGCACAATCCAATTGTGGGTCACTTTTGCCTTCATTCTTTTGAAGTACAAATCTCACATTTATTGTAGTCTTGACAATATTGAAATCCAAATGCTTGAACTTGTCAAGTACATTTTCAATCACCTCAGTAACTTCAATGTCTTTTATATCGAAGTTACTTTCTAGCATATGCTTAGTAGCATTTATGTCATAAATGTCTCTTTTGATGATCACAATGTCATCAACATAAAAACAAATAATGACCTTGTGATTTGGAGTGTCTTTAATGTAAAAACATTTATCACATTCATTAATCTTGAATTCATTTGCCAACATAGTTTGGTCAAACTTCGCATGTCATTATTTGGGTGCTTGTTTTTAGTCCACAGAGTGACTTAACAAGTTTACAGACTTTCTTTTCTTTACCAGAACCACAAAGCCCTTGGGTTGTTCTATGTAAATTTCTTCCTCCAATTTTTCATTTAAAAAAAATGTTTTCACATCCATTTTAACGAATTTAAAGGCCATATTTCGCAACTAGTGCAATTAACATCTGAATTGATGTAACCCTAGTTAGTGCTATTATCTGTCAAGCAAGGCTTTCTTATTGTATAAAACCTAAGACAACAAGTCTGTCTTTGTATTTGTCAATAGTTTCATCAACTTTCTTTTCCATTTGTAGATCCACTTTGAATCCAAAGTTTATTTCCTGAAGGAAGATCAACCAATTCTCAAGTATGGTTGCTCAAGATTGAATCTATCTTACTATTGACAGCCTTTTCTCAAAGAGAATGAGTCCACAAAGGACATAAGTTTTGGAATATATGAGACTCATTTTCAAGAAGAAATGTTACAAAATCAAACTCGTAGGAAGTAATTTGTCCATTGACATTCTCTACCCCTCCGAATCTCTTTATTAAGTACATTCTCCTTTGGTTCTTTCCAAGGTCGTTTAGACCCTTCACTTGACTATCCTACGGTTCGGACTTATGAACCATAAATCGACATGCTTTACTATTTGTAGCATATCCAATGAACATACAATCCAAAGTCTTAGGTCCTATTTTGACCCTTTTGGGAATAGTTCCCTCATTTCCATTTCTCATATGAAATAGACTGTATTGGAAATTGTTTGATCACTATCTTTTAAGAGTTATTGCTTGTATAAACTTTAAGGGACGACAAACAATTCTCTATCAGGATATAACAAAGCCTGAACAAACACAACTTTCTGTTGCTCCCTTTCTTAACAAACAAAAGATTTTTTTAATTTGTTACTCCCTTTACTAACAAACAAAACTTTTTGTTTCTCTCTTTCTGAACATACAAATTTTTTGTTGTTCTCTTTTGCTATTATGATAGCACCCCCCACAAATTTTGTGGTAAACCTGAATTTATAAATAGGACATTCAACATTTTCTTCAAAGTTCGGTTTTTTCCCGTCAACAATTTCATTAGATTGATGTGAGAATGTGCAGTAATTTGATGGATGATTCCATTTTCCAAATATATTTCTACAAAAGAATATTAATATTCTCCACATCTACTACTTCTAATCATGACAATCTTTTTATCCAACTGATTTTCAACTTCAGTTTTATATTGCCAATATGTTTCTATTGCTTCATCCTTACCATTCAGCAAATTAACATAACAATATCTAGTGCAATTGTCAATAAAATTTATGAAACACTTTTTCCCACCATGAGATGGTGTTGACTTCATATCACAAATGTCAGTGTAAATCAATTCTAAGGTATTAAACTTCCTTTCAACAACACATACTTGACATTTTGATTTATTG
>JAJOOE010012655.1:0-28614 GCA_036250405.1 Solanum raphanifolium | reverse complement strand
CCCCCCCCCCCCCCCCCCCCCCCCCCCCCCCCAAAAGTGAGATTTCGAATGGGATGGAGGCCCATTCCAAATTAAAACGGCCAAATTCTTTCAACATTAAAGGAAGACATACTTTTCCTCAAGCTTCAAACCATTCCGGATTGGAAAGAAAGACGGATGGATGGATCGGTCCCATTGTCCTTGGGGCGCAACATGGAGAAATCTCATGGCCACGAGGACAGCTTTTCCGCGTACTTTTCTGCTACTGTCGTTCAGCTGGAGAGGGAAAAGGAAGAAGACAACAAAATTGCAGCGTAGCCTCTATTCCTCGCTGCTTTCTGTCTGCGCGTGAGTTGGAATCGCCTTTGAATTAGACAGCGTGAAGACGCTATTAACGTTGGGAATCACACACGTTGCTTGGAATGTTTAACTCGCCGTGAATTTGCTCTATTTTTCTGTGTACTCATTGTTGACGCGCTGGTGATGTTGGTGCCATTTGCTGGAGTTAACGTGTGCAACTTTAGCGTTTGGAACGCTGCTGTTGTGCTGGGCTTCCTTTGTAAAAAGGGAAAAAGGAAAATGGGTCGGGTTGGGTGTTCAAGAGCTGGGCTGGTTGAGATTGGAAATGGTGGGTTTTGCTGGTTGCTGGAAATTAGAAAAGGACCCAAAAACCAAATGGGTTCAAGGTGGGGTAAAAGGGAATGGCTAATAAGTTACAATTTCGATCGAATTGAGTGATCAATTACATTACGAATTTAGCCAATGAATTAGGAATGTAGCCGAATTAAATTTTTTTAGTAAATTCGGCTAGTAATTAAATAAGACGAATTAATGTAAATTAATTAATGAGTTTCTTATTCTTAATGAACTAAAATAATTAACTTAATTATAAACTAATTGACTTGAAAAATATAACTATAACTTAAACTAAACTAAATTAATAAGATATTTAAACAAGAAATAAAATCTTTTGAGGCGGTTTTCGAATATTCATAAACTATACTAATTATATACAAAATTATATAAGACATATATATTATTTAAAATTATAAAAAGTGACAAAGCTACCTAAAATAATTTGAAAAGTATTTCGAATTTTAGAGAGTCAATAATTTCAAATCATTTGGATTTAAGAAACTCGAAAAATAATGATTATCGGGGAGTGTCAAAATTGGGTGTCAACAACTGTCCCTCGTTTTACTAGGATTGATGCAAGAAATTCGAGGAAAATGAAATTGACTAATCCAATTTTGACCGACCACATCTTCATCTTTTGGAAAAGGGATTTTGGTACGGACTTTAGGAATTATGGTCGAACCCCGAAAATGGGTTTCCTACATATCTCAGATTATATGAGAATTCAGGCCACTTGTAGTTCGATACGCTTGATTTGAAGCACGATTTGAAAGAATGCAAAAGTCATCCCGATATCGGATTATGAAGAGACCAGAATGCTCGGAAATAAGATTTGAGAGTGAATGTTGGAATACAACTGAGTTTCAACACCGATTCTTCCTACATATCCCTTAACTTAGGGAATCAGGCTGCTTGCAGTTTGACTCGATTGGTTGAAAAGAAAATCTATTATGCAAGATAACCTTTGGTTTTGGAAGAGCGACAAAGTAAGTCGGGTATGTAAAGAAGGCTTACAAACTCTTAGCCATGAATGTGGCACGCTTCACACCCATAATTAAGAACTTACACGGACATAATTTCCAAAGCTCTTGGTGCATTGTCACTCAGATTGGAAAGCTGCTTCCGGTAGAAACCAAAAATTTCCGGATGTGAAACTGAAATCGACAAACCCAAAGATAAACCCACATGCCTTCTGATAGGGGTGTGGTTTGATTGTGGTGGAAGGTGGAAGTCGCTCCTTTGCTCGCGTCCTAAGAGTTTGGCACTCCTCTTTAGACTATGTCCCAGTTCGCAGCTAAGAAAAAGTTCCACGTTGTGCTGCATCCTTTTTAATGTCGTCCGCACCTGTGGTTTGTTTTGGAGAATTCATCCTTTCTGATGCTCTCGACAAAGATTGAGATAAAACTCATTAGCATAAGAAATGCAATTCAAATGGAGAGATAGTGTATTTTACCGTGTTGACACTTAATTTCTCTCCTTGAACATTGACATCAACTTCACCGGGTTTGACGTAAAGCAAATAAAGCTTGTATATTATATTTGCAATATAATCTTCAATGTACTCTTCTTTTGATGTCGAAGCAATAAAGTAGGCTGATGTAATATGTTGATAGTTTCTCTTGACGTCGTTGTTGACGATTCTCTTAAAATATTCTTGCAAATGACAATGATGCAGTCAATGTTGATTTTCTCGCGATGCATGGTTTCCTTCCTCGCGATGCGTGAATCTTTCTCTTGCGATGCATGGTTGCCTTATCTGGAAATACATGATTTCTTTCTCTTGCTATGCATGATTTCCTTCTCTTGCTATAAATGACTTCTTTCTTTTGCGATGCATGGTTTCTTTCTCTTGCAATACATGACTCCTTTCTCTTGTGATGCATGACCCCTTTCTTGGGATGCATAAATCTTTTTCCCGCGATGCATGACATTTTTCCCGCAATGCATGACTTCTTTCCCGCGATGCGTGACTTCTTTCTCTTGCTATGCATGATTTCCTTCTCTTGCTATGCATGATTTCCTTCTCTTCCTTGCATTATCTCCTTTTCTGATGATGCCATTCCTGATACCGAACGAAGATGATACTTCACCGAGCAACGTAGGTGATCTTCTGGGTGGAGGTATCGTCTCAAATGACAATACAATATGATTGACTCTTAAAGTAGTGGCATCATCTCATTCGATAATACAATATAAATAACTTTCAGGGTAAGAATATTATCATATCTGATAATGTAATGCAAATGAACGTCTTCCAGGTATTTTTAGTTGCTGGAAAATAATAATATTGCTCTCTTTGTGGTTTTCGTTTGTTCCATCTCCGAACATAGTTGCAATGTTCATTATGAACACTATACTAAAACAAGCATAGTTTAGTATAGTTTATTATCCCATTACAAGCATAAATGGGATAATAATCATATTTATATACCAACAACACTACACCTGATCATACACTATCATAACAACCAAAAAAACATAAATGCAAATAATAACTAACATTGTGAACCTTGCAACCTTCCTATTTTCCCCCTCTTTCAGAACTAAACTAATTTCACAATTATAATAAATATCATAACCACACTGATCTTTATTTTCTTCATTTCTTCACAATATATATCCTCATACATGTTTCAACTCCAAAAATCACAAAATAACTAAAACTAGAAGATAATATACTAATCAATCAAAGAATGGAGTGCTTATTGAATAAACCATAAACACAATTAAAATTAATGATCCACTTGAACCTCAACCTTTCTTTTCTTGGATCCTAAAACAAAATCTTATTATTCTCAGTATTCAAAGAAAAGTGAAAGTCAACTATCTATTAAAATAATTCTCAACAAAAATGTTTGGAACATACTTAAAAACCAACACACTATATTATATAACTGAACATGTGAGAGAAAAAACATTATACTTTGCAACACTTAGAGAACCAATTATTACACTAGCTTTTAACATAATTAATAATTTATACCAACTTTATCATACAAAAACCAATTATTACACTAGCTTTTATCATAATTCATAATTTATACCAACTTTTATCATACAAAAAACCGTATATATATATATATATATATATATATATATATATACATATATACAACTAAATAGACAACATAAAATCATTATATGCTTCAACCATATTAAAAAACCAAAGTAAAATACTTAATACAAGATAAAATTCATTATGTATACCAACTTACTTATATGCAAATTCTACCATTATAGAAATAATTTTTTAAATATATACTTATAAATAATAACACTAGCATGCTGCATACAGACTATTAAAAATAAGAAAACATATCTTTCAAACTGTCACAATGTATAATAAATAATGATCAAACAAATGCAACTAGAAAATATAAAAGTAAATTGTGAAATATAAATTACCAACAATATGCTACCAACAAACAGTGGAGTTTTAAACTAATTATATACCAATCAATCTACATATAATAACAAACTAAAATACTAATAAAATAAATAAATAAAAGTCAATAAACTACTTACATTGACATCACCTGCAACTTTCATATTAAACCCCTCTTTCTGAACTGATCTATTCTCACTATTGTATGTTTCATTATCACATTGATCCTTAGGTTCTCCGCATGCAATTCCATTCATCTTACCACTCTGGAAATTGAAATATAAGTTATACTACATGTTGAAACTCAGTAATCCATAAAAAAAAAAATTAGTTTATAAGTAAATAATAAGTCCATATATTAATAAGTAGACTAACCCGTTCAACACCTAAATTTTTGTTGGTTGAAACATCATTTGGAAGAGATTTCAACTCTTGAATGATATGTTTGAATGCAAAATCCATAAACGCCTTCATTTCAACAAACTTAGCATCTACATTTTTTTTCAAACTTTTTCAAGTCATTGCGAACCTAACAATTTAACAATATTAATAATTCATCAACCAACATTATGACAATAAGTAAGTAAAATTTATAACCGAACCTTCACAACTTCTTGAGCAATCTTCTGCAAATCCTTATTAAATGTCATACTCAGATCACTTTCAACATTGTGTGAAGAATTATGAGGCAAATCTTTGTCATTTAGCCGTAGAACACTTTGAGTCTATTCCTTCTCTTTTTGCCTTACAAATCTATCACGTTCACGCTTTTGTTGATTGTTAATTAATCGGTCAAAACACTAAGATTTTCTGCCTCGATAAAAGCAAGCTCATCATCCATGAACACAAGATCTTTAAATATAAACTGCACCAGAATAAAAAATTATGACTATAAGTTACTCATATAAAATAAATTTAATTAATAGTAACTATAGAATTTCTATTACCTGATTGCCATATTTTCTGAACATCCTTTCTTGAGATGGTGAAAATAGATCTTGTTTTTTGAAATATTCCAATTGAATATTCGAGGAGTTCGATTGGATGTACGGATTGCTATTGAAACATCAACTTTGTTGCAACATTCATAAAACCAAATTTTCAACGCAAGCGAAAACCCTTCAAACTTCACATAATCTGGATTTGTTGCCATTTGGTTCGATATGGAATGTCGTAGGTTGAAAAAAGAGAGATTGCCCCAAGGATACATAATGTATTGTCCAAACTCAACACATAAAAAATGATCTTTTGAAATATGTGAATACATTGGTGGGGAAGACAATATGAATGTACTAATTAAATAAATCATCGACATATCAAAATAGTCTTCTTCCAAAATCAGTCCATCTTCTTTTAACAATCTTATGAAATCAGCTTCCAAAACCTTATCAATGGCATTTGGAAAGTAACGGGAAAGTAGCTTTGATTTACTGTTCGGATCAGGGTCAAAACCCATACACCCACCACACTTGAAACCAGTAATTACCCTAAATTCACTAAGCCCAAAATGCAATTCTTTACCATTTAAGTTAAAAATAAACATGTCATCACGACTGCTAGATAAATGATGAACCAGACTTCTAATAATATGAGGTTGGACTTTCACTTGGGGTAAATCTAGAAGATAACCAAAAGGTGACTCTAAACAAATGGACACTATCAATTTTTCCGAGAAGATTTGTTATATCAGCAAAAACATTGATATTAACATAGGAACACCATCGCGATTGTTTCTTCTTAATCTAAAAAATAATATATTACAAATTAATAAATTATAATATTAAGAAAATGCAAATCTTATCATATAAACAAAGAAACATTTGCATCAAACAATAAATTAATCAATACAGTACTAATAAACGAAAATAAAAACTTACCTTTGGTGGTTGTGTCGTCTTTTTCCTTTTCTTACTAATCAAACTAGCACCTTTTAAATTTACACCCTTCCTACTTTTGCTCCCAGAAACCCCTTCAACTCTCTACACTAGAAATTTTTTTGAATGTTAAACATCTTTCTAATAAGCACAAAATTAAAAACTTGCATGTCACCAAAAAACGAAAAATAAATATATACCTTTGAACACTGATCATTATTTACTCTTAATCTTTTAGAAAGGGGGATTTCATCCTCAAAATCGTTGTCGTGAGGATAATGAACTTCTGGCAATTTTCTTTACCCTTCAACTTTGTTCCAACATCAGAATCATTAGTTTTATTGAACTTTGTAGGATGATGATGAATTGATAATGACACACTCATTAATTCTATCAATGAATTTGTTGTCACCTCTACATATTGTGGGCGTGCTATCAATGACACCCACATATTTGTTAAGCCTAGGGCTTTTGCACGGTGTTTTCTCCATCGAATTATGGTGAGGCCTCTGGTTAATTCGAATGAAGAACGATTAAGTGAAGAAGAGAAGATGTAAAGTTTAAGAGATATGGAAGAATAAAATTGAAGGGTTAACTCAATATACCTCTTAAAAATATTTAGGAAATAACTCAGTTATTGAAAATTGTACCAATTTTATTGGTACCATAAAAATCTTTAAATAAAAGGAATAACTCAATATGAACAAAAAAATGACTACAAAACGTAAAAAGGAAATAAAAAATAATGAATCATGTGAAAAGAGATTTGTAATATTTCTAGGAACTATAACTCAATTATAGTACAGTAACAACTTTATTGGTACCATAAATCTTTATATAAAAGGAATCTCAATAAATGACTACAAAACATAAAAAAAGAAATTAAAAAAAAACAAACGTGTGTATGTGAGTGTGTTTAATAAGAGAGAGAATATATGATAAAATTAAATACCCAATTACACTCCACATAATATGGCACGAACTACTAAGAGTTAGAGAGAGAAAAATCCGGTAAAAGTAAATAAAATAAAAAATTAAATATTGTGTTATGTATGTAATTTAAAAACTTAGTTTGTAATTAAATATAAGTATATTGATATTTTGTTAATAAAAGTCTTAAGTAGTATACTTTTGTAATTTTTCCTTTAAAGGAATCATGTTGGAAGAATTGCGTGTGCTAAATTTAAATTATTTTTAAATTAGAAAATCTGTTTTTCCTACAAACTTTACCAAATAGTACAGTAGTAAACTATTGGTTTAAGGCGTAGCATACACACAAGTTTTGAAAGCTAGCAGAAAAATATTCTTAAAAGTTCAAATTACATTTCATCTAAAAATCGGTGTTTGCAACAAATGTTTGAAGTAATGAAAATTGATTGTAAGCACGAATAAAATATGATGAAATAAAAAATTCATTAACGAATATTTGTGAGGCAATTCTATATATCCTTGATTCTTTTCTCTTAAATATATTATGTGTTTCGAGGATCATTAATAGCATATTTCATGAACATAGGATGAGTTGGACCTTTTAGCGTTATATATAATCGTCATGTAGGCTTTGAGAAAAGCAATAATTGATGTCTTGATATGAGAATATCTCAAGAATTTATGCGATATTGTATCTCTTTTTATATATGTGGAGTCCACACTGTGGACTAAGGTTTAGTGTAGAGTAGCCTCCAAGAAAGGGAAATTACATAAATGGGTCACAAAATACAAAATATTACAATTTCATAGTTCAATCCAAACTAATTTAGCAAATACTCGTTCTCTCAAAATAAATTACAGCTCATGCCCTCCTTTAATTTAGGTCTAATTTCCTCCAATCCTCTTTAAATTTAGGCTTATTTCGTCCCAACCCTTTTAAATTTAGGTCCAATTTGCCTCAACCCAAATATTTTTCCTATTATTAATTATTGGGAAAATTTACAAAACAACAATATTTTAACATAATAGGATATGTTAGTCACACTTTCAATATTTATTTAAAATGTCAATATTTTAGTTTGTTATAGGCATAATACATAAATATGCTCTTTAACTTGGCTTCAAATCACATTTATGCCCTTCAACTTTGGGTTTGTACAAGTAGACACTTAAACTTGTATAAAGTTGAACAAATAGACACACATGTCCTACATGGCATCCTAAGTGTCATTTTTTATCCTACGTGTATTGTGCCATGTAGGACTCATGTGTTTACTTGTTCAATTTAATACAAGTTTAAGTGTCTACTTGTGCATATCCAAAGTTGGAGGACATAAACGTAAAATGAGGCCAAGTTAAAGGACACATTTATGTAATATGCCTTTGTTATATGCCTGATTTATGTATTTTTTTTTCTTTGATTTAACTTAATAGAATACAACTAAGAAAAAACAAATTAGAGAAAATCAAGGGAGATAATCTTTCAAATTAGGTGAATAGTGTTGAAAATATAGCATTACTTACTTTACAAATTAGGAAATTAAAATAGGCGACAAATTCTCTCGCCTTCCTCATCCTCCATTAACGACTTTCAATTCTCCATTGATGATCCTCCTTCTTTGTAGAAGGCAAAACAATTGATTTTTGCCGGGAAAAAGACGATTGACACAGATTAAGAGAGTAAAATAGGCGACAAATTATCTCGTCTTCCTCATCCTCCATTAATGACTTTCAATTCTCCATTTATGATCCTCCGTAGAAGGAAAGACAATTGATCAAGGTTTTTTCTGGAAAAAATGAGATCGATACAAACAAATAAGCATACAAATTGACGTTGGGCTACAAGCTAGCTATTGAATTGGTGCTGAACAACACCAAGGCCGTTGGATGCATTGCTGCAGTTCAAAATCCATTGCAAGGATATTTCTGTGAAAGTTTTATTTTGAATTCATAGTGTTTTGGATACAACCATTCAAAATTTATTCTGAATACATTTTGATTTTGATACAACAATTTGAATATCAAAATTTGTATTTCGAATTTGTATGTTTTTTGATAAAATTGTTTTATTTCTTATTTGTTTCAAATACACATTTGCACCTAAATACAATTTAGATGATATGATACAAATTGTATATTCAAGCTATTACCATTTATAATACAATTAAGTTCAAAATACTTTTTTACTTTGTAATCTGTTTGGTATACAAATAGTGAATGATTGAATAGTTTTTAGTTTTTGTATGTTGGATGCTTGGAATATAGAATAATTTGGAATCCTATTTAGTTGATGTTCTATAAATTAGACATTGGATATAATATATTTTTGGAATACGTAATAGATAAGAAATACATTTTTTGTCATGAAATACAAAAAAAATTTGAAATACAAATTTTGATTGTTACTATGATTGTAAATTTGTATGTTTTGATGACTAGAATACAAATTTTATTGGAATTTTAAGAAAGAAAACACGTTTTTGAAAAATATACTAACCAATGTTGTATTCTTTCTGAATGAGCACGAGTTTACATAAGTATATGGATATAAACATGTTTCCTAAGTAACTACAAATCCATTTGTCATACCTGCTGGAATGAATACAAACTAATAAAGAAATACAAATGTCATTATACAAACTCAAACATGAAAATCTTAATGAATACAAATACACATATCATACATATTGGAATGAATAAAATTTAAGAAAGGATACAAGATTTAAAAAAATACAATTAAATTGTGAAAGAAATAACTGGATATAAATATGGTTCTTAAAGAACCACAAATCAATTTGGCATACATATTGGAATCAATATAAACTGATAAATAAATATAAGTTTCAATATACAAAATATAACATGAAAACTAGAATAAATACAAATACAAGTTTGATGTTCATGAATTTGCTCTTCCTCAATTTGATCTTCATCAAGTTTTTCGACTTTGTTGCTGGTAGATGAAGTACCTATAATTTTTCTTTTCTCGATGATGTTGCTATTTCTAATTTGGGGAATATTTTGCATGCGGATAGGATCATGTAGATGCTTAAATCTGCTCTCTTCAACAATTTTAACTGCAGAGCCTACATTTTTTAGGAGTACCGAAAATCTAAAAAGATACTTCACGATAATGTATTTACATGTATAAAATGTTGAATTTTTTTTGAATGATTTCTGAGATTTCTTAGAAAAATGGAGGAATTTGAATTTTTAAAAAGGCAAGATTTAAGTGATTTGAGGAGATGGAATAATGGAAGAAATCGTGAGATAGCGAAAGAGAAAGTATAGAATTTGGGTAAAAATTTTAGAGAGATAAAAATGGTTAATGAGATCTTTTTTCTTTCCTTTCACCGGTAATTGAGTCAAAATGTGGATCCAATTTGAGAAATAAAAGGAAGGTAAATGAATTATATTAGGATACACTTTATTTGCTAAAATATTGACATATTGACATTTTTAATAATCATATCATATATATATATATATAAAAGAGAACCCCAAGCCCACCTATGTGGCTCCACCACAAAATAGGATTCCTTTTTAATTTATTTATTTCCAAAAATAACCTTCCCCTTTCATGAAAAATTGTGACTTTAATGAAGAGTTGTGACTTTTACGAAAATTTGCGACTTTTATGAAAAGTTGTGACTTTTATGAAGAGTTGCGACTTTTATGAAAAGTCGTGACTTTTATGAAAGGTTGTGCCCTTTTCGAAGGGTTGTAACTTTTCCAACGAGTTGTGACCTTTTCGATAAGGCACGATAAATATTTGTTCACACTATCCTTTGTTTTCTATCAATAGAGGGATTTCATCTCATTTTAAAACAACAAATGAGGATCTATTCCTTTAAAAATTATGAACTTCTTCTTCTTCTACACAATTAAATATTTTTTTTGTATCAAATACACTGCTGAATAGAATCATTCTATCTTGAGAGGATCTATTCCTTTAAACCTCGGGTACTAGAGGGGAATAATTTCGTTAAGGGGACACTGTGCATTCAATGGGCTCGATTTTTTCCTTTCTGTTTCATTCTATTGTCACAGATCCTGGTATGTTTGTTTTATACTTTGTTGTTTATGTTTATGCAAGGTTATTGTTATAACTATTCGTTAGTACATATTAAATAACACACGTTAACTGAGTATTCACACAAGTTTTCTCTACTGAAATTGTAGTTTCAAATTCAATTTCATTACTCTGGTATGTTCATTTTTAAAAAACACCCAAATAAACTTAATAGTTTTATGTAATATTTTCCCTTTCAAGTATATATAATAAGTTGCATTATTGTCCTATATGATACATTCTCCCTTTAATTTTTTGTTTTAATAATTACTTCTGATACATTTACATGGGGAACTTTAAAATGATATATGTAAAGCAAACGGTATGACTGAACTTTCTACACGTTAAAATTAGAATATTTGTTCACTTTTTTCAGTGTTTTAAAATTTATTTATCTCTTCATCAACGATTATTTATTTATTAGAAAATTTAATATCTTCGGTTGATGTTCATTTGATTCCCCAAAAATATCAAATAGTAACACTTCTTGGAAGCAAAAGGATATTATAAAATGAAATTTAAGATGATTGATTGGAGAATAAATGATAAGATGTTATAATTATCATCTTCCTTTAGATTATTAATGTTTGTTACTACGTAATATTGTATGTACGATAATATAATGTTTTAGTTTTAGTAACGGATAGGTTTTAAGTATTATTTTATAAATTCCGTGATATTAAATTCTCGCGCGAGGCGTGAGTTATTTTACTAGTTATTTTAAAGTGTAGATGCTTTTAATAATTATGTTAGGGATTTTGACTAGTCAACTTACTTTTCCTTAATAATCTTTGTTCTTTTATTGTTTTTGTCCTATCATTAATTTATTTTCTTCTTTCTCATTTATTATTTTTATTTTCTTTTTTAACTCTTTCTTATTTATAATTTTTATTTTCTCTTTTATTCTTTTCTAATTTATTTTTTAATTCTTTTTTCATCCTTTCTTAGAGATACCATTTGATAATATATTTATTATTTCTACTTTTTTTTTTGTTATTTTATCCCCTTTTTATTTTTTTCTCTCTTTCTATATTTTCACCTTTTTAAGAAAATAAATTAAATTACTTTTGTTCTTTTCTTATTTACTATTTTTATTTTCTCTTTTATTCTTTTCTCATTTATTATTTTTATTCTTTTTTTTCTTCATATTATCCTTTATTAGAGATACCATTTGGCAACATTTTCATTATTTCTTTATTTCTTTTTATTATTAGTTTATCATCTTCTTCTTTTTTTTCTTTCTATATTTTTACCTTTTTAAGAAAATAAAATAAATTACTTTTTGTTCATTACTTTTGTTCTTTTCTGATTTGTTATTTCTATTTTCTCGTTTATTATTTTTATTCTTGTTTTTATCCTTTATTAGAGATACCATTGGTAATATTTTTATGTACTCTTATAGTATCATTGACTAATAGGTCATTTCTAAACAAGAAACCTTAGTGATACCACTATATATATTGATTTAATATCACTTAAGAGGAATTTTCACTCGGGGCATCTATTGTAATTATTTAGGGGGCATCTATGTAAGGGGTATATATTTGTAATTAAATTGTATTTATGGGACATTTTCTTAGTTTCCCCTCCAAGAAATTCTAATGGGCCTTAGAGTTTGATAAATTATCAAGGACAAATTACCTAACTACACACCATTTATTATTATTATATTTTCTTAGTTGTCCTACCATTTTAAAAAATATCAAAAATCCCCTCTTTTGCTCCCATCATCCCCTTTTCTGGATACATTAATTTGAAATCTCATACCAATGATTTTCTTTCCTTTTTCAAGCCACAAATCTCTCCACAGTTACCTTCATTAATCCATTTTAAATTTTAAATCTTTTCTCTTTCCAATTAATGATTTCAAGTTATTCAAGAGGTAGATTTCTTTCCATCACTTCGATTTTCAATTCATTTTTTTTTAGTTTTTTCATCTTTAAAAATTATTGAATTTGTTACTCCCGGTCTCTTTACTGGAAGAGGGGTGAAACCGATGTTAATGCAGAGAGTTCATTTTGGAGTGCATTTGGAATGGTTCCAAGAATTTCTAATGGCGGTCTTGATACACTTTGTTCTATTGGTTCGATCTTTCAGTATTGGGCTTACCCGATTAGTCCGAGAAGGATACAATTAGAAAGAGTCATTTTTGGAAAGAATGAAAAATCTGGAAAATTGGTTAAGTTATGTTAAGTTTGAGTTTTTGAGTCAACTTTAATCGACCATAACTTCTAGCTCATGATGAGTTAGGTGTTCTACAAGATACCGTAGGAAATATCTTGGAATTTTCTTTCCAACGCCGCTGAGTTTGCTCAATTCCGAGTTCGTATGAGTGAGATATGTCCATTTTTTTGAAGTTGGGTTGTCTAGATATGGAAGTCAAAACTGGATTTTGGAAGGGTAGTTTGGTCTTTTCCTTACCCAATTATTTATTTCAATTTTAGGAATTTAATTGGGGTCTAATCAGAATTAGATCAGCTTAGAAAATTGGAAATTACGCTAGGGCTTGGAGAAAAGAGAGAATAGGAAATAAAAGAAGAAAAGCTCAAGATTCGTCAAGATCGTGCAATTTTGGTTGTGGATTTCACCAAGGATTCAATCCTACGAGGTATGTGAGATCACATAGCATTGGGTTAGTTCACCCACGCACCAATCATGATTCAATTTAGCATAATTGTGTTCTTTTGAAAGAAAAGACTATGAGTTCTTGATGAAATTCGTTTAAGTTCATGTGGGTTCTTGTTGTTGAAGTTTCTTGAGTTTAATTCATGAGATTAGGTGTGTTTTCGAGTAGAATCTTACATATATTGAGGATATAGTCGATTCGAAGTGTTTGGGGAAAGAACCAAGTGAAATTAGAGGGTTTAGAGTTGAAAAACGAATAAGAAAATTTGGGATTTTCTGCGGAGGGGACTGGGTCGCCGCGCCTCTCAGAGCACCCCAAAAGGGATTCTGAAGTTTGGGCTCTGAGGCGCCGTACCAGCCAGAGCGCCCCAATCTAGACTCTGAAATTTAACCTCTGGTGCCCCGCGCCTCTTAGAGCGCCAGGGACGCCAATTCTTCCACCTTTTCCCACTTCTTTCCGTACTAGGTCCCTAGCAACGTACCTATGTTTTCTAGTTGATTTCTACACTCTAAGTTATGTCTAAAAATCATGAAATCATCAATAAACATGAGATCATGAACCTTGAATCCATAATTCAATTCAAGGAAAGTTAAGAGTCAAGTCAAGAGAAGTTCATAGAGTTTTCCAAAAGTCTTTTACAAATGTTTCTACTTTGTTTTAAGGATTGAGTTTGAGTTGAGTAAAGAGTAAGAGTAAAGTTAATTTCTTCAAAAGATTATACGGGAACTAAGTATTTCCAAGAGTTGAAATGTTTTCACATTTAAACAAGAGAGGAAACACCGATTTCCAAGAGAGACTTTGAGCTAGTTTTTGAGTAATTATCTCAAATCACAGAAAGAGTTTTGTTTTTAAAACATATGAGCTGAGAATATTTTCGGAGTAGTATTGAGCATCGATATGGGGACGAGTTAATAATAACTCAAGTCTCCATAAACCATGTAGCCATCATGGGTAGAAAGGATCATACTTTTTAGATGATTCCTTAGTGCTTTTTAGCATAGACTAGTGGATCCACTTAGCTGAGGAGTTCTATACCATGACAAGGTATAAGACAGTTCTGGCAGCGTGAGCGAGACGCTGTATCATCACTTTAGCTCATAGTAGTGGCTGTCGGTTAGAGAAACTCCCACATTATTATATTACTTTATTATATGAGTAAATTGAGTTGTTATTGTATCTCTTTAATACATTGAGTTATCACTTACTGTTTTAAATGCTTTGTATAAACTGCACTCCTATTGTTCTTTTTACTTTGCATTTGAGTTGAGTAAAGTTAAGGTAAGTGTTCCTTTCAGATTTCCTTTCAAGCTTACGTTATGTTTAGTTTTCCCCTCGCATGCTCGTACATTCAATGTACTGATGTCTTTTGGCCTGCATATTTTAATGATGCATATACCGGTAATCAGGATCAACATCCAATGCCTCGTTGATCCAGTTGAGCACTCTGCGTGAGTTGGTGAGCCTCCTTGCTTCCGGAGGATTCCTTTTTATTGCTTTGATTAGTCTGTTATTAGGATGATCGGGGGTCTTGTCCCAACATCCCACTTAGTACTTAGAGGCTTCATAGACAGTTAGTTATGAGCTCTTTAGTCTTGTATTTCAGATGTTTTGCTATAAGACTTGAGTTGCCATTTGGCTAATTTGAATGTTTATCCTTAAACTTTCTAAGTTTATTTGAGACAGTTGTTTTTAAAGTGCATTTGAATCTTGGTTCACTGAGAGTCTAGCCAAACCAAGGGTTCGCTTGGGTCCAGCAATGGTTCTCGAGTGCCAGTCCCGCCCAGGGTGTAAAATTCTACCAAATGTATCATTTATCATGTATCAGTCTTTTCATCTACAAATTTATGATACATATGGATTCTACTCCCAAACAAAATAAGTTACATAAATAATAATGTATTATGCACTAATTTTTTAGGCATGATACATAAATTTAAATTTATACTAAATGTATCTGATACATAACAATTACCAAACAGTAATGTATCGATCTCAAACCGAACATCTTATGGGCAACAATTTATTATTTAATGATCTAGTAGAAATACAACACTTATCAATTTAAACAAGATACATAAATAGTAATGTATTGATAAATCTATCCATCTCGAAAATACAATTCAAAAAATGATTACACAACATTACAAAAGGGATAGATGTTCCATAAAAACTATGTATCTCTTCATCCTTTTGGTCTATTGTATTAATGCAAAGCAGATACATTACAAATTTAGTCTCTCCAAAAAAAATTTGACAATTTTGAATGTCATATTTCCCTGGCAAAGTTGATACATATTTCGATGCCATATTTCTCCGGCAAAGGGAAACAAAGGAACCCATGTGTTTGTTGATAAGCTTCATATTTCCACTACGTAAGACACCAATTAGGACTTAGGATATATAGATCCTTCTCGAGTGATGACACAGTAAATGACAATTGTTATAGAGAAAATCTGAAAGATGCAGCAATAGCTTACTAAAAAAATTGAAACGATCTTTGACGATCTGGGAGAAGAAAATTGAAATTCATCACTTATGTGTCGTTCATAACTCACCTTGCTTTTCCAGATTCCTGAATGTATTCATCATGTGTCAGCTATTGTTTTCGACTTTTTTCAATCTATTACGATGTGGGTGAGAATCGAAAGAAGAAAATTTGAATTGTTTGAAGCTAGACGGATTTGGAATAGAATTGAGAGAAGAAAATTTGAATTTTGAATTGAAGTTGGACAGATTTGGAAGAGAATTGAGAGAAGAAAATTTGAATTTTTATACGATTGAATCTGTTAAGATTTGGGAGAGATTGAAATTAACTAGATTAGCGTGATTTGGGGAACTCACATCAATTTTATATTCTCTTTCCCTTAAAAGTGTAACTGAATTTGTTTAATGTATTAGATTTCATATATCCGGCTTGTTTGCTATGTATCCGGATAGCACTGATTTTGAGGGATTTTTGTAAATTGAAAAAGAGTATGGATAGAATGTAATTTAGGTTCTTACTCTATGAGATTTATGTAAGTTATACAATTATCAAGCTTGTATTGTAGAGTCTATTTATTGCCAAATTTAGTCTGTAGGTTGTCATGTTGTGGCAATAAATACCCTCCCCCCCCCCCCTTTTTCTTAGCAAGAAAAAAACTTTGTTATATTTATTTGGCATTCAATAGTTATTTTTCTTTTCTTAAAAAATGTACTTTTGTTCTCCTTATTTTTCTCTAAACATGTTTGATTGCTCCTTTTTTTTTCTTGAAAATATAAAATTATT
The DNA here is from genome assembly GCA_036250405.1 of Solanum raphanifolium. Lineage (NCBI taxonomy): Eukaryota > Viridiplantae > Streptophyta > Magnoliopsida > Solanales > Solanaceae > Solanum > Solanum raphanifolium. The sequence continues at coordinate 11,844 of JAJOOE010012655.1, read as the reverse complement.
GTTTCATTATTCCTATTTTATCTCTCCTTTTGTTTGTCAACCGTTTTAAAATAGAGTTCTCTTTTTTGTCTTCTTTTTCTCTTTCTAGAATTCTTTTCATACGTATATTTTTTTCTCTCCCTAATTTTCAATTCTTCTCTTTAATCAGATTTATGAAAATCAGATTTTACAATATGTTTATTCATGGATACTTCTAAAAATCATCTTTTATATATAATCTTGTTCTTGTCCAATTAATTGGTGAATTTCATGATTTGTGAAATTGAAGTTCTTTCAATTTTGTTTTTGCGAAAATTTAGGTTATTCAACCTTTTTTTTTTGTTTTCTTTCTAAAATCCATTTCATATGTATACTTGCTTTCTTCTAAATTTTCTCTTATTCTCCTTAATTCACTTTGTATATGCAAATCAGATATAACTGTATGTTTATCGATTGATCCTCCCAAAAATTTCTTTTAATATATAATTATGTAGCATTTCTTGCCCGCCAATTAATTTTGAAATGTTGTGATTTGTGGAATTAAAGTTTTTAAATTTTTTTTGGCAAAAATTCACGTTATAGTATATGAAATCATTGTTTTCAATTTCATGGGTAAGAAATGTTAAAGTTGACAACATCATTCCTAGTTTAATTTGACCAATTCTGTAGTATAGCTATTTCTTAGCTTAGTTGTTAGTTTGATATTTTATTAGTACGTGGATTTTTATTATTTTCTAGAGTAGCAAATAGCTTTCCCTAAAGTTTAGGAGAGTTAGGTTAGTGGATTTAGTGGGATTGTGACTCTATTAAAAAGTTGTAATTCTATCAGTGCATCGTTCTTATTCTCTGGAAACTATTATCTCAGACTCCTTCAGTTATATTTTACTTGAGCTTATTGTATCTTAAGTTCTTCATTTGGTATCAAGAGCAATGTTGTTCCTTGGGAGATCATTTACTGTAGGTTTTTTTGAGACTTTTGTTTCTAACACAATGACAGACCTACAAGCTGTCGGCGGAATGAAAAAGCCCAACAACAGCAATTACAGTACATGGTCAACTTGCATAATGTCTTATATGCAAAGGCAAGATTTGTGGGAGGTTGTCAACGGTAGCGAGGTGACACAACCAGCAGCAGAAGATGCAAACAGCACTTTGTGAAAGTGGAAGATAAAAGCTGGTAAGGCTATGTTCGTTTTGAAAACAACGTCCGAAGAGGATGTGCTAGAGCACATACGAGACGCCACCACCCCAAAGCAGGCTTGGGATACATTCGCCAATATATTTTCAAAGAAAAATGATACAAGGCTCCAACTCTTAGAGAGTGAATTACTCTCGATAGGACAATGCAACATGACAATTGCACAATACTTTCATAAGGTGAAGATGCTATGTCCAGAGATTTCAGAGTTAGATCCACAAGCTCCAATTGGAGAGATGAGGATGAAGCGGATCATACTCCATGGTCTGAAGCCTGAATATAGAAGCTTCATTGTTGCTGTACAAGGATGGCAAAATCAGCCATCACTTGTAGAATTTGAGAATTTGCTAGAAGGTCAGGAAGCCTTGGCTAAGCAAATGAGCGGAGTCTCTCTTAAAGGCGAGGATGAAGCACTCTACGTCAACAAAAGTAGGGGGAACTCCAAGCAGTACAACACCGGTGGATAAAAAAGAACTGATGATAAGTTAAAAAGTCATCAAGGAGAAGGAAGCTCTCGTCCAGGGGGAGTTCGAAAAACAATTGGGGCAACAACAAGAGGTTTGAAGGGAAATGCCATAACTGTGGGAAGAAGGGACATAAAGCCACTATTTGCTGTTTTAAAAAGAGGACTGTTGAGAGCAACACTGCCGCTACCTCCGGTCCAAAGGAAAATAGTGAAGATGATTGGGATGCTGAAGCGTTCTTTGCTATAGAACAAGAAGAGCTAGCTCTTACAGTAACAACCTCTAAACAAATTGACTAAGAGAATGACTGGATTGTTGACTCGGGATGCTCAAACCATATGACTGGTGACAAAAAGAAGCTGCAAAATTTGTCCGAGTACAAGGGAAGTCGTGAAGTCGTTACAATAGATGACACAAAATTACCGATAGCTCACATTGGTAAGATTATTGTGTCTCCAAATAGTTATGCTGATCTGATGCTGCTTCAAAATGTTTATCATGTCCCAGGTATGAAGAAAAATCTTCTTTCAGTAGCTCAATTGACATATTTGGGTCATTATGTTCTATTTGGCTCGTAAGATGTAAGAATATACCGTGATCTTGAGGTTAAAGAAGAGCCAGTGATGAAGGGGAAAAGGTTAAACTCTATTTATGTAATGTCGGCAGAAACCACATATATAGACAAGACAAGGAAGAATGAGACGGCAAACTTATGGCACATGCGGTTGAGTCACGTTAGCTACTCTAAACTTAGAGTCATGATGGAAAAGTCAATGTTGAAGGGTCTTCCCTAACTTCCAGTAAGGACGGATGTAACATGTGCAGGTTGTCAGTATGGTAAAGCACATCAGTTGCCGCATCAGGATTCGAAATATACAGCTAAGGAACCATTAGAGTTAATTCACTCAGATGTGTTCGGCCTTGTCAAGCAACTCTCTGTTGGTAGGATGAAATATATGTTGACATTCATTGATGATTTTTCCAGGTACGTGTGGATTTATTTTTTAAAGGAGAAGTCTGAGGTATTTTCAAAATTCAAAGAATTCAAAAAGGTTGCTGAAGGAGAAGTTGGTAAGAAAATTCTTTTTCTATGAATTGACAGTGGTGGGGAATATTCCTCACATGAATTTTCTGAATTCCTTGTAAAGTGTCGAATACGCCATCAGTTCACATGTCCAAATACGCCACAACAAAATGGCATAGCAGAACGGAAGAACAGACACCTAGTAGAAATCTATTGGAGCCTGCTTCACGCAAAAAATATCCCGGGACAATTTTGGGCGAAAGCTATGAAGACTGCAGCTTTTGTGAGCAACAGACTTCCTCAACAAAGGTTACATTTTCTTTCACCTTTTGAGAAGTTGTGGAACATGAAATCCTCTGTTAGCTATTTTCGTGTTTTCGGATATGTATGCTATGTATTTGTACCTAACCATATCCGTAGCAAAATGGACAAAAAGGTTGTTAGGTGTATCTTTGTAGGGTATGACAATCAATGAAAAGGGTGGCAATGTTGTGATCCAACAACAGGGAAGTGCTACACTTCTCGAAATGAGATATTTGATGAAGCTTCTTCCTGGTGGTCTCAAATAAGGAATTGTTGCCAGATTCAAAGATGTGTTGGGCTCTTCCCATGTCCAATTAAGTCTAGATGGAGCTGAAGGTGAAACTAATGAAGATGATTGGGATGCTGAAGCGTTCTTTGCTATAGAACAAGAAGAGCTAGCTCTTACAGTAACAACCTCTAAACAAATTGACTAAGAGAATGACTGGATTGTTGACTCGGGATGCTCAAACCATATGACTGGTGACAAAAAGAAGCTGCAAAATTTGTCCGAGTACAAGGGAAGTCGTGAAGTCGTGACAACAGATGACACAAAATTACCGAAGATGTGTTGGGCTCTTCCCATGTCCAATTGAGTCTAGATGGAGCTGAAGGTGAAACTAATGAAGACAATGTTGATGAAGTCGTGGCTCAAAATCCGTGGCAAACTGGTATGTACAAACAAGCAGGTGAAGAAGGTGAGCTAATTGGAGCAGATTCACCACCTCCACTCAGAAGGTCAACAAGGATCAAAAGCAAAATCCCAAGTTCGCCAATGCTGCCATTGTAGATGAAAATGAAAAGGAACCAGAAACTTTTGAGGAAGCATTCCAGAATCCAAAGTGGATTAAAGCTATGGAGGAGGAAATTGTTGCACTACAACTGAATCAAACGTGGGAGCTCGTGAAAAAAACAAGGGATGTCAAACCTATTTCCTGTAAATGGATTTACAAGATAAAGCATCACACAAATGGATCGATTGAAAGGCGCAAAGCTCGTCTTGTAGCTCGGGGTTTTTCTCAGCAATATGGACTAGACTATGATGAAACGTTTAGTCTAGTGGCAAATCTTACTACTGTCCGGGTTTTACTTGCACTTGCAGCTAGTAAAGATTGGAACCTTTGTCAGATAGATGTAAAGAATGCATTCTTGCACGGAGAGTTGGATCGAGAGATTTACTTGTGTCAACCAATGGGTTTTCAGAGTCACGATTATCCTGAGTATGTGTGTAAGCTTCGAAAGGCGCTCTATGGATTAAAGCAAGCGCCAAGGGCATGGTATGGTAAGATTTCTGAATTTCTTACTCATAGTGGTTTTTCAGTAGCACCGTCAGATTCCAGCCTGTTTGTGAAAATTGTTGGCAGTAAACTAGATATTGTGCTAGTATATGTGGATGATCTAATCCTAACAGGAGATTATGAAGAAGAAATTCTGCGAACAAATGAGAATTTGTCAGTACGCTTCCAGATGAAGGAACTCGGACATTTTAACCATTTTCTTGGCTTGGAGGTTGATCGCAGTGAAGAAGGAATTTGCTTGCATCAACAAAAATACTCGAAAGATCTATTGAAGAAGTTTGGAATGTTCAATTGCAAACCAACCTCAACACCGCTGGATCGAAATGTTAAGATGTGGCCTCATGAAGGGAAAGACTTGGAAGATGAAACAATGTATCGGCAATTGGTGGGTAGTTTGATTTACTTAACTTTACCAAGACCCGACATCTCTTACACAGTAGGTGTGATGAGTCATTACATGCAAAATCCAAAGAAGTCTCATTTGGATGGAGTTCGTCGAATCTTGAGATATGTAAAGAGTACAATTGACTATGGTCGGTTGTATAAGAAAGGTGAAGAATGCAAACTGATCGGATACTGTGACTCTGACTATGGAGGAGACCATGATACCCGTCATTCAACTATTGGCTTTGTGTTTAAGCTTGGAGCTGGAGCGATTTCTTGGTGCAGCAAAAGGCAGGCAACAGTGTCACTGTCAACAACACAAGCAGAGTATCGGGCAGCAGCAGTTGTAGCTCAGGAAAGTACATGGCTTATGCAGTTGATGAAGGATCTAAGACAACCAGTAGGCTATGCAGTTCCTTTGTATTGTGATAATCAGTCAGCAATTTGCTTGGCTGAAAATCCAGTTTTCCATGCAAGGACTAAACATGTGGAGATACATTACCACTTTATCCGGGAAAAAGTGTTGCAAGGAAAGATTGGCTTGGAGCACATCAAAACGGAACATCAAATTGCAGACTTGTTCACCAAAGGTTTTAGTGTCAACAAGTTGAAGAGTTGCTGCAAGCAGCTAGGCATGGTTAAGAACGGAGAGCTGATGTTGAGAAGGGGTGTTAAAGTTGACAACATCATTCCTAGTTTAATTTGACCAATTCTGTAGTATAGCTATTTCTTAGCTTAGTTGTTAGTTTGATATTTTATTAGTACGTGGGTTTCTATTATTTTCTAGAGTAGCAGATAGCTTTCCCTAAAGTTTAGGAGAGTTAGGTTAATGGATTTAGTTAGTGGTTTAGTGGGATTGTGACTCTATTAAAAAGTTGTAATTCTATCAATTCATCGTTCTTATTCTCTGGAAACTATTATCTCAGACTCCTTTAGTTATATTTTATTCGAGCTTATTGTATCTTAAGTTCTTCATTATTCTCGTAAGATCCTCATAAAATATCAGAATGTTGATTATGATGAATGCAACTCAATGTATAGCAATGAATTCCAATCTCAATTAGTGCAGTTACCATATACAATTTATGAATAAAATTTAATTTATATATGTATCATATTCATCTCATTCTTGTATTCATTATAGTAATACCTATAATTGATGGTAATATTCTTATGTTTACTGTATACATCAATAAAATTTACACGCCTATTTTTATGAACAATTTTTTATCTATACATATAGTATTTTTTTATGTATACATTATATAATAGCAACTTAATTATTGTATAATTTATGCATACGTATTATTATAGTTTCTAATAAAAATCATTGCTAATTAATATTATTTGATTAATTATTGCCAATTATTTGATAATTAATACACATTAATTGAGAATTAATAATATATTTTCTTACCTTAAAAGTAGTTACAATTTTTTAATAAGTTATTTAAAGAATTTAAAAAACTCCTTCCTTAAAAGTTGATGTAACCATTTTTTTATGGGTTAATTAATAAAAAATATTCACTTCTTAAAAGTAGGCAATCAGTTTTTCAATAAACTAATTATTGTTGATTGGTAAAAATAATTCATAAAATTACAATCAAATATATCTTTATGTTTCTGTAAATTGTGTTAATATTTTTTTAAATAGACGGATAAATAAAGTTGAGTTTGAGAATTTAAAGAAATTGAAAAGCTGACCTCCTTAATTATATGAGTTAAAAATAAGGAAGTAAAAATAATCCCACATTTCCTTAATTAATGTCGGTTGGTTACACATAGTTAAAACAAAAAAACAACTTCCTCAATTTCAAATTAATTGAATTATTTAGGTGTTTCACATCCTTTAAGAAAAGAAGATTAAGACATAAATTAGACATAACTTTCCATTTTTACCCTTATTAATTATTGTCAAATTTATGATTAAAATAACTAAACATTAATTAATAACTAATTCCAATACTAACTAATGAAGGGTAAAATTGGAAGAACATTCTAAAAGCAGTCTTGAAAAATGAACAATTAAGTTAATTTGAAAAATGAAAAATGTCTCAATAATTCAATTAATTTGAAATGGAGGGAGTATAAAAACTCAGTCATATTTCTTTAAGGCTAATATGTGCTAGTTTTTTATAGACTATTAATTGCTAATTAATACTCCCTCTATTTCAAATTAATTAAATTGTTGAGGTGTTTTACACCCTTTAAGAAAAGAAGATTAAGACATTAGGTATAACTTTCCATTTTTACCCTTATTAATTATTATCAAATTTATGATTGAAATAACTAAACATTAATTAATAACTAATTCCAATACTAACTAATGAAGGGTAAAATTGGTAGAAAATTCTAAAAGTAGTCTTGAAAATTGAACAATTAAGTTAATTTGAAAAATGAAAAATGTCTCAATAATTCAATTAATATGAAATGGAGGGAGTATTGGGCTATAGACCGCCAATTGTATATAATAGTTGTATGTCTCTATCAATGAAAAGATTTCGATGTCTACATAAATGCCACTAAACATTGATGTCACCACCGTATTTAATTAGTGAATATCATACCCATTATATAAATACTCTTGTCCCGAATTAGTGCTCCTAAAAATATACAAATTAAAGTAAATTTGATACTAAAATCAAGTAAGAAGTCAAAGTATCAATATTCAAATCGTACCAACATATTATCTTGAATTTATAATCGCATAAAAGTTATTCTATACCAAGCCTATAGCCCTCATTATTACTTGTCACAATCACTAATTTCCATAATAATTCTTGTCACTTATCAATATCAATTTAATAATGGTATGTTTTTTTAGTAAAATTTAAGAAATGTAATTATAGGGCAGCTCATATCATACTTGAATACTATAATTGAATGCAAAACCTTTCTACTCCTCTGACTTCGAATCAAAATCAGCCGTGAGTAAAGACAAAATCAATTTTATCACCGCCGAGTATTCTAGTTCCTCGTGTTTGTGTGTTTTTCCATGATCAAAACAAGAAGTTTTATAATTCCCTTAATACCTGGAGGCGGAGCTAGGTGGGGGTTCGTGGGTTCGAACGAACCCAATAGCTTTTTCGTAGACCCATTATGTGTACTAAAAAATTAAGTAATAATTTGTGAAACCCTAATAAAACTGCTTAACAACTCAATGATACGGAAGGAGAAGGAAATTTAGAACCCCTAAATTCCTAATACTGGCTTTGCCTCTGCAGTAATACCTAGCTAAAACACACAACAATTTGGGCTTCTCAGCTAGTTCCTTTCACCCACATTCTAAACCCTTTAACAAAATTATTTTTAAGGTAATAAGTAATATTTTGTCAGAATGGTCCCAAATTAAGCTGGTTCTCCAATCTCACAACTAATAAGTATATATATATATATATATATATATCTATATATATATATATATATATATATATATATATATTGTCGGTCCTATTATTTTTTAACTTATTTTTTCTATATTATTTATACCCCTAAACTATCTGAGGGTCCTACTACCCTCTTAAAATAATTGTCAAAATTGTACTTCTTGTTGTGTTTAAACTTTTAAGTACACTTTTGCACTCATTTTTATATTTATGAAACTACGTGAATCATTTTGATATTTAAAAATTATTCTTGATAATTTCCACATGTTTTCTTTATTTACGAAATTGTCAGGTAAAGCTATTGTTACTTTGCACAAGTTCCTTTAATTTATTTGGTATATAAAACTGGAGCAAAAACTACAATTAGACAACAAAATAAATTGGACAAAAATAATTCAGGGGTTTAAATGATATGGAATAATTAAGTTTAGTGGGTAATAGCACCCTCATATAGTTTAGAAGTGTAAATAATACATAAAACATAAATTCAAAGGGATAATATGACATAATTTAAAGGTATAATTAATAATTTTGTGAAAATTCAAGGGGGGTTATTATGCCTTATTCCTACTTTTATTTTGTAGTACTCACAGTTGCTGCATACGTACTATCCAAAAAACATTTAAAGGAATGAACAAGTGGTCGCTGACTCACCCCGTGCACATATCTTTCGTCAGCATAACGTAATAAGAATAAATATGGTTCTCAATTAGCATGTACAAATACAAACATGACTAATTTGAATTTACGCTGCGCAGGTTCCATTCGGGAGAAGCGCTGCCTAGTAAAGAAAGACAATAAATAAATTTTCATTGTGAAATATTTGATTGGAGAAGACTAATCCCTTAAAGGAAAAATATTAATGATAGTGAAAAGATTTGTTATCTTTTATTATTGATATACAAAAAAATTTTAATTTCAATATTATAAGTATCATGTTTAAGACAAAAAAAATTAAATAAAAGTTCGCTCAATGCATATTTTTTATTAGTTATAAGGGTTTAAAATCATTCTTACTAATTAACTTTGTATTTGGTCAAACTAAGATCCATAAAATGAAACAAATATGGAAAATAATTTACAATATGTTAGTCTTTCATTTATCTTTTTCAAATCTTGAAACAAAGTACTAAAGGATAGAGCTCCCAATGCGTGTATATAAGCACATAGATATATTACTTTTCCATACAAATTTATACTTTATATTCACATTTCGCACCAGCTCTTATTTTCCTCCCCCCCTTATTATAAAACCCTTTTTCTTCTCGCAAGTATTTTTGGTTTATAAATCCTGATTTGTAACATATGGAAGGTCATCTTCATCAACAACAATTTACAAGTAATAAACAACAACATAACATACCCGGTATATTTTCACAAGTGAATTATATGAGTGGTGGTATGTATACATCCTTAGCCCAACCTTGTGAAGGTGTGAATATTACTACAAATGGTGGAGATAAAAGTTGTTTGAACAATGGAGTCTTGTACAACCGACTTATTCCGATTCAAGATCAACATCAATTTAAGAGTCATCAAGATATGAATATTGATACAGGTGGTGGAGATACTTTGTTTGCACAATGGAGTGTTGCAAAGCCAAGCGATTTCTTGACGAGTCATCACCAACATCAGTTTATGAATCATCAAGGTGTTAATACAGATACATGTGGCGGAGTTAGGTTGTTTGCACAACAAAGTGTTGTAGAACCATGTGATTTCTCAATGACTCAATATTGGCATCATAACCAACATCAGTTTATGAGTCATCAAGATGTTAATATTAATACAAGTAGTGCACATGAGTTATTTCCACAACAGAATGATGTAGATCCACACGATGCCTTGATGATTCAGGATCAACATCAATTTATGAGTCATCAAGGTGGCCATATTAATATCTGTAGTTTAGATGAGTTATTTGCACAACGAAGTGCATTCATTCAGGATCAACCTTATGATCAACATCAGTTGATCAGTCATCAAGGTGTTAATATTAATACAAGTAATGCACATGAGTTATTTCCACAATAGAATGATATAGAGCCAATGGATGCCTTGATGATTCAGGATCAACGTTATGATCAACATTAGCTTATGAGTCATCAAGGTGTTAATACTGACACAAATGGTGGAGATAGGTTGTTTCCACAACAAAGTGTTGTAGAGCCAATTTATTTATCGATGACCCAAGGTAGTGCACATGAGTTATTACCACAACATAATGATACAGAGCCAACGGATGCTTTGATGACTCAGGATCAACATCATGATCGACATCAATTTATGAGTCATCAAGGTGTTAATACTGATACATATAGTGGAGATGATAATTTCTTTTCTGAATTGAGTATATAATAGTTAAGAGAATTTTTTGATATTTGAGGGAGCTCAACCAGAATTTCATGTAGACCTAATGTGACATGATTTTATGGGAAGACATATCGAACAAGATGAAACTTATTTTGGAAATGCATATCCAACAAGTTTTTCCTGGAACTTACACTCAAGCATTTGAAGTATTACTACTCTGTAATGATTATTTTAAAGTTTTATTATCACGTTAAGGGCCAATTAAGCACATAAGTTTAAAAACATCATTGTATAATAAAGACAAACAATAAATACAAAATTATTTCTGAATATATAATTTCCAGATTTTCTTAATTCTTAACCTTCATTTTAAAAGAGATATAACGTGATTTTATCTTCTTGTACAACTAGGATTAGTTGTTGTATCTCTTTAGGACTCATTATTGTATCAGCACTAATATATATTCTTCATCAACTTATGAATAATGCATAATACTTCTCATTCTCAGTGTAGTCGTATAAGTTGTTTTATGGTATCAAGGCTCTAAAAGCTTACACGAGTATGATCCCAATTTCCCCCCTCTAATCCTAGATGTTGCTTCATGCAAAAATGGCCCCCTATACCACTGTTGTTAATGCAAATACCACAGCCAACAACATTGTCATTGTGCAATTTAACCCTGCCTTTCAATTACCCATCAAACTTGTCGGCAGCCATAACTTCTCCACCTGGAAGGCAGAGGTGTTGTTGCTTATGCACGGACATAACCTTTTCGGTCATTTTGATGGTACAACTGTTGCTCCTCCAATCTCACTTACTGGAAACAGTGAAACCACTTTGAATCCACCCTATATGAACTGGTTTCGACAAATTTAGCTCATCCAAAACACCATATTAGCATCAGTGGAACCTACACTTGCATCAATTGTTGCAACAGTCACATCAGCACACAAAGCTTGGGAATCCCTGCACACTACCTTCGCCAATAAATCACATACAAGAATTATCAGTTTCCAAGATCAACTATGAAGCGACCCTTTTTAAAGAGACTTGACTTATACTTGCGACACTCAAAAGTGAATAACGAGGGCATACTGATTTTAATCTAGTAGAGGGATTAGATGCATAATGACCTCCGAAAAGTAATTTAAGCAAATAACTGACGAGCTTTTCATGTGTATATAATATCCTCACACTCAAGGATGAAATAACAAGAATATTACAAGCTTTCGAGTACCGAAATCAGTCTGCTCATGCTTCACACAAACATTCGAAAGTAATAGTAGATTTAGGATATTACAAGACTTGGGTTTACACACCCCAAAAAGAACAAAACATATAGCCATATTTATATTACAATTCATGGTGACATGATCAAATCAACCCTCAAAATCCCATGTAAATATACAACACATAGAATATGTACAAGTCCCAAGGTTTATACAAAATATAGATGCCTATATGCAAATGTGATCTTCCTTAAGGCTCTCAAAACAT
>JAJOOE010012654.1:0-27551 GCA_036250405.1 Solanum raphanifolium | reverse complement strand
TTTTCAGATTTAATTATGATTTAGCTTCCGCATCAGTTTATTATCTTTAGTATGCTTATGATCATGCCAGCAGGGTTAGCTTGGGATCACTTGTGGTCCTAGGTCCCGTGTCCGCGTCTCGGGGGTAGCTCGGGGCGTGACAAAGAGTATCCAAAAGTCAACATGAAAGTAAGATCGAGAGGGAGGTAAAGAGGGATCATGTCTACTTAGTCACTCCGTCTATCTGGGCATCAGTGCACGGGGTTACCTCAGAAAGAACATACCCACCAGGAGCTACAACAGGTGTATCCGCCAAAACGTTTTGCACAGCTGCATAGAATCCCTGGGCCCATGAAGGAATAGAGAGGTCTCTAGGTAGAGGTTCTTATCTATCATTCTTGGGAGGATTTGACCTTCCTTCATTTATTTTGAAATTCCGTGCTCTTATCTGTCGGGGTGGCATGTTTCTTCCAGCAACTTTTAGCCTAGCCATGTCTACAAAATATTGAGAAGACGTTAGAAAATATTCAAACAAAACACAGAAAATTAGTTGTACACAAACCTGAGAACCGGTCGGCGAGTCACTGAATCGCGTTGGCGAGCAAGGGTCAGATCGCCGAAAGTTATAGTGCATAAAGGGTTCAGGGGTGCATACAAAAGGCAATCGAGAAGTTCTTCAGTGAGTCGCCGAGCGCCTTCGGCGACCTCAGGCTTCTCGCCAAAAGTTACAAGACCCGACAACTCATAAAGCATGAAATTAAAGGCGATATGGGGACATTAGGTGAACCGATGAGTGGTTCGGCGAGCTCAACCAAGCTCGCCAAATGACCCGACATGCCTATTCTCAACCCAACTTCTCGAATTCAACCCCGTAACCCCCGAAAACAAAATCAAACCATGCACAACTCACATTCAAATAAGACACATAACATACAAGCACAACCCCACAACATTTAATCTATTTCACTGCACCAAATTACGAGATTTCAACATTCAAAATAATATGAGCAAGATTTTTAAATTGATATAGGCATTCAAACATTTTAATCCTATAAGAGAGGCCCATCACATGACAACACGATAAAATCATTTGCATAAGAGTTCAAAATGTCAAAAACAAACTCGGGGTTTGGGAGACCAACCTTTGATGCTAATTATGATAAGATTGAATCGCTAGGTGGCAATGTAATCCAAATTCCGAGCATAAATCAACAACTAAAACACTTGGATAAAGCAACAATATAGAGAATAACGTGCAAGTGCGAGTTTGTGAAGCTTTAAAAAGAGGGAAAGTGAAGGAATTTGAAAAGTATAACCTTTTGGCCTTAAAAATCAATTAGTTTTTACCCATTCGGTGACATTAGTTATGCTAGCTGAACCACTCGGCAACACGTCGAGTGGTCACTTGCCTCGCCGAGTTTTACATGACCTCAAGTTATGGTGGGGGTCCAAATGGCGGAATAGATCGGGATCGCCGACCTGATTGGCGATTCGCCAATAATTTCCTGGGCTCACTGAGTTTTACAGACTCCTATTTGAATTTGTCTTGAGTCCAACGGCGGTCTAGGTCGGGGATGCGCTGATTGGGCCTTTTTCTCACCAATTTCCCTCTTTCCGAACAATTTCCACACATTAACCTGTACAACCAACACACCATTATTTCGAACAAAGAAAGAAAACAAATAAGAAAACTTAGGTTGCCTCCCAAGCAGCGCCTTAGTTAACGTCGCAGCACGACGTAAGTCCACCTTCAAATCTCATTCTTAGGGTTAGCCATAGTATCACTTGGCAAACCCCCCATTGTCTTGGGTTGAGATGAGACGATATATGACCCATTTGGGTCGTCAACTGCTTAATCAACACTGAATATGAGGTGACGGTCTGGCTAAGGGTAGACACATCCTCTTTCATTTCTTTTAAAATCTTGTCTGACCCTTCAACTTTGTTGAGGATACGAGTGTGCATATCCTCGACCTATCACCTTCCGAATCCTTTAGCTTTTGGCGCTCATGGGGAGGCACATACCTATCCTTCTCCCCATCCTTCCAATTTGGATTACAGTCCCTCCATTCACAATCTCGATCCTTCCAACCTTCATCCCTACTTCAACCTTGGTTACCACCCTGCCTCGGGTAGTTTGAACAATAACCACCACCTTGGTTGGCTAGGAAATTTACCCCTTCTTTATACAAGGCCTCAAACTTTGACTCATCCGGATTAGCACACCCGACACCCACGTCATTGACACTTCTAGCACCAGCTCCCATGACATTTTTAGATAAAATGTCAAGTTGTGTCATGATTTTGGCCATGTTTTGGTCCCTCTCTTGGTCCTTCTCCATCTGTTCCTTAGTCAACTTGAACGTGAGAGGGGAGACCTGGTCTTCACAGGTATACCACACCCTGTTTATTGTAGTAATGCCATCCAAGGGCTGAGCCACTATCACATAAGGTTGCTGCATCAAACCTCCCGAAGAAAGTTGGTCAGCAACACCCTTATTTACCGAGTCAAGACTCTGGTAAAAATCTTGCAGCAACACGTTAAAAGGCAAGCCATGGGTTGGGCATTGAAGCACCAACTTTTTGAATCACAGTCAAGTTTCATGAATTGGCTCACCTTCTAGACGCTTGAAGCTCTGAATGTTGTCCGAAGAGTCATCATCTTCGAGAGAGGGAAACATCGCACTTGAAATACGGTAACCAACTTCCCCATGAAGTGATTGATTCACGTGGCAATTGAGCCATCTACTTGCACGCTTCTCCCATCAAAGAGAACGGGAACAACCTCAACCGGACCGACTCTTGGGAGATGTTCTTGAAGGAGAACGATCCGTATACATTTACAAAATTTCTAATGTTCTCATGAGGATCCTGTTGAGCCAAACCACTGAAAAGCCCATTTAGTTGCAAGAGGTTCAACATAGTACTCATGATGTGAAACACTTCATTCCCTTCGGCTGGAGGCAAGCGAATGACACCAATACCGCCCATGAGATGGGGGTCATTAGCATGAGGCTCGTTGATATCGTTGAGGTTTCCGATGTCATCTTGATGGCCTACTTGGCTGTCATTCACACTCATACTTCCTGTTTTCAACACAAACAAGCAAACCAAAACTAAAAATTAAGTAAGTAGAACTATGACTAACAGGAACAAAATTTAACTTAACTAAAAATTCTCAACTAACACCACTCCTCGGCAGCTGCGCCATTTTGATTTCACTTATCAGGACACTACTTCCGGTTCAAGTGCCAACGATCATGAGTAGTAATATAACCCAAGTAGTGAGTTGGGGTCGAGTCCCAAGGGAGACGTTCGTCATTGAGAATCAATAGACAAGCATAAATGTGTTCAAGTTAATTATAGTTATAAACATTTACGAAGAAAAACATGTTAAATTAAAGGGTGACACAAGTGTCAAGTATCAAAGGGGGGGTTTTGTAATCAATTATCAACTAAAACAACAATTAATATGAAATACGAATATGGAGACGGGACTCTTGGGATGTGATAGGATTATGGGCTAAATGAAACAACCGGGTAAATGCTTTTGATAGTAAATCGCTATAAATTGGTAATTAAGCTAGACTTTAGTGGGGATAAATTTTCTCTCGAACAATTTACCCTGAATCAAATCGGTTTCTCTCGAACACCAATAAGCGGCAATGAAACACAACCTTCGCCTTAGTCCACTCACTCTCTCGAGCTGAATGTGTGGGAGAGGGTTTAGGATTCACTCTCTCGAGCTGAACCCACAACAACCCAATAACCACAGACCATCGATTTATTGGTTTTGGTTTTACGACCTCTCTCTCGAGAAAGTAAAAAACACGAAGTTAAAATTGTATTTGCAACTACAACCCCATTAAATTCAAACACAACCACTGAACGAAATCACTTTTAAACAGCGAATAAACAATCAATTAGCAATACCCAACAGTAAATTCAACCCATATTTACATAATCACACCCAAGAATTGGGGTTTTAGCTAGACATAGTAAAGAGATAAAAATCGATAATGAAAAGTGTTTCTATCAAGTGGGTACGATTGATATTGTTATTAAACACGTCTAAGATGAATAATCTTCAATACCCACTTCCAATTGCTTAGAAATGGAAATCTTCAAAGGTAAGGAACAATGTCCCCAAAACTCTAAGTTCTAAACACTGAAAATAATATGATTCCCTACAAAATCTGATACTAAGCTAAAAATTTAAACAAGTATTCATCGTTGTCAAAAAGTGTGTTGCGAAGGTCCACTCGGCGATCCGCCCTTTGGTCTGGTTCATAGCCTTTCTGCATTGGCCTTCAGTAAATTTGAGGTTCTGTTACTTTTGCTGATAAGGCACTGCATCGCGGAACTGTTCGGCTACTCGCCGACTGCTCCTTTCTATCGCCGACTTGATTTTCTCCTTCAAGGCTTGAGACACTAGAACATTAGATGAGACCAAGGCCATTCGGCAACTCGCCTAATGATTTAGGCAATCCTCAGGCTGTCTTCTCTTCGTTCTTTCAGCTACCTTGTTCCTTTTTGCCCAATAGTATCCATGCTTTATCTTTAAATCCAAATACCTGAAACTCAAGGATTTTCATCAGTTATTGAGAGAAAATATGCTTTCGAGGACACTAAATTCATCAAAAAAAAACCTAAAAGAGTCCAAATCGTGGACTCATCACCTACCCAATCCCGCTCAAATAGTGTTTTGTATATGTTGGATTACTTTATCATTGGCTTGAAAAAAAATGGAATAAAATGATTATTGGTAAAAATTAGAAATAAATATATAGAAGGGAAGTCCCAAAATAGAATCCCAATTTTCGTTCCTGTATGATGAAACAGATGGAGCCAAAACCCACCACTTCAATATGACATAAACCCCCCCCCCCCCCCAAAAAAAAATAGAAGATATCACACTAGAAGGTGAAACTATTCTTTCATTTAAATCTTATCTCAATTTAACTGTTTTGCGTCTTGGCCCAACTTAGATGGAATACAAAAGTTACTATATGTAGGTGGTTGTATGTTTTATCGGAACCAATATATACTATTGGTTCAGTCAAATAACTTTGTCTACCATGATGATGATTGAGATTCTAGACTTCTATTCTCTCTAATCTTTCATTCGTATTTCTTGAACATGTATTGTAGAAATTTTTTGTCCAACTATTGTTTCTTATTTCTTAAACTTATAATGTGCAAATTACTAGTTGTTTCTGTAAGTTTGTAATTGTTAATTTGCACGCTTGCAGGATATAGTTTCTATCTACCCTATTTTGTCGCCGCCAAACCTAACTCTTGCACAATCCAATAGAGTTTGTAAAGCTCTAGCACTTCTTCAGGTATATTAACTTATTTTCCATGTGGACTTTTTCTCAGTGTTTCTTGATACCATTTATATTATTCATTTGGTTGATGATCTTAAAGTAATGAGTTATTGTCAAGAGAGGTATAAATGAGGAGTCTCAAGTTAAAAACCATAATTCACAACTTGATTATGATGACTTGGTGGATGATCAACCTATTAGGGGAATAAGGTCACTCTTTGATATTTATGAGAGATGCAATGTTGCTGTTTTTTAACCTGCACGATATGAGGTGGCAAAAATGGATCAAAATTGGACAGATGCAATGAAGGAGGAGCTGACCATGATAGAAAAGAACCAAACTTGGAAGCTCGTGGAAGGACCCCAAGATAGAAAAGTGATTGGAGTTACATGGATTTTTCTAACAAAGTTAAATCCAGATGGTTCGGTAAACAAGCACAAAGCTAGATTGGTGGTGAAAGGCTATGCACAAGTTTGGGGAGTAGATTTTTCTGATACTTTTGCCCCAGTAGCCAGATTGGATACAATTCGGATGCTTTTGGCTATTGTGGCAAAGAAAAATTGGAAGGTTTTTCAAATGGACATGAAGTCTACTTTCTTGAATGGTCTACTACAGGAAGAAATATATGTTGAGCAGCCAGAAGGGTTCAGCGTACCAGGACATGAAGATATGGTTTACCTGTTAAAGAAAGCTCTATACGGACTAAAGCAAGCTCCTAGAGCTTGGTACAGCCGAATGGATAGTCATTTGCTAGACTTAGGCTTTGAAAAAAGCTTAAGTGAATCGACTCTTTATGTCAAGAAAGTTGCCTTTAACATTATTATTATTTCTCTGTATGTCGACGATTTACTTGTGACAGGAAATAATACAGGGCTGATTGAAGAATTCAAGGAGGAAATGATGAAAGTCTTTGAGATGACTGATCTTGGCGAGATGACTTATTTTCTGGGAATGGAGATCAAGCAAACTCAAAATGAAGTTTTTGTTTGTCAAAAGAAATATATGAAGGAGATTCTAAAAAGATTTATAATGGAAGAATGCAAGAGTGTGAATACTCCAATGAATCAAAAAGGAAAGCTGAAAAGGATGATGGAGTTGAACTAGTTGATGAAGGAGTATACCAAAGCTTAATTGGATGCTTGATGTATCTCACAACAACAAAGCCTGACATCTTGTTTCCTGTGAGTGTTTTATCCAGGTTTTTTAATTGTGCAAGTGAGTTGCACATGATGGCCGCCAAAAGAGTAGTTAGGTATCTTAAAGAAACTCTAACCTATGGCATTAGATTTAGCAAAAGTCAGAATTTCAAACTCCGTGGATATCCTGATAGTGATTGGGGCGGGTCAACTGGTGATATGAAAAGCACGTTTGGTTATTGTTTCACTTTTGGATCAGGGTGTTTCTCATGGTGCTCAAAGAAACAGGAAATAGTAGCACAATCAACAGCAGAAGCAGAATTCATCGTAGCAGCAGTCACTGTTAATCAAGCACTATGGCTTAGGAAAATTTTAATCGATTTGCAGCTGGTGCAAGCAGAGAGCACTGAGATCCTTGTGGATAATCAAGCTGCTATAGCCATATCCAATGATCCCGTGTTTCAGCACTTCAACATCAAGTTTTATTTCTTGAGGGAAGTACAGAAAAATGGTGAAGCGGTTTTATTCTATTGCAAATTAGAAAATCAAGTGGCGGACATTTTTACAAAGTCATTTCATGTTAGTAGATTCGAATTTCTTAGAGAAAAGTTGGGAGTTTGAAGCTCCTGTTTCAGGAGGAGTGTTGTTACGTGTCTCAGGATCTGCTTTGAATGCGTCAGAGACTTCAGCTGATTATTAGGAGATTAGTTTTCTTTTAGTCATTATCTTATTAACTAGTTATAGTTGTTCCGATTTTATAGGCATGTTAGCAGTCTTTTAGAAGTCCATGTTTTGTGTACTACCCCTCTACTTATTTAATCAGCTTGTAGTTCAATAAAAGTTATTCTTCAAATTTCAATTCATCTTGTTGTTTCAATTAATTAATAACACTTCATATACAAGTCAAATTTCAATTCTCCTTAAAAGATTTATCAAACAAATGCAGAGTGGTATTAATTTGTACTATTTGGATCTTATTTTTTTACTTGTGTCTATGGAATTCATTTTGACAAGAAAATAAGAGTTATATTTAAGTGAAAATATGATATTAAGCAAGTGCATGTGGTACAAGACTTAAGATATGTAACTATGAAGAAGTGATAGTACATTACAAACTCTATGGGATTGCGCAGGAGTCAGGTTTTACTATACTCAAATTGCACTGCAGTTAAAAGACAATCAAAGATCAAAACTTTGACAATCATCCACAATATATAAACGTTAATCAAAAGCTTTAAATACCTCAAACAATAAATGCAAAATAGACATCGTTTCAAACCCAGAAGGGTAAAAGAAAATTGAATGCAAATCAAAACAATTAACCAACATATACCTTAAAATTGCAAGAACAATTGGAGAAGAAGCTTAGAAAGTTAATGTGAAAAGAAAGCATTGAGAGAGTTCCTTTAGCCTAATGGCATTAAAGTTGTTTTGCTGCCTGCAATACCACGTACAATTGGGTGGGGGCTTTCAGAAAAAAAATTTGTCACCTGCACATTAGTGTACAATAAACGTGTTTATCAAATTTGTCTAAACTTCATAGCATGAGAATAAAGAATGAGAGGAATGGAATACCTTCTCATAGCCCTCAGGTCTGTTGTAGTTAGATTCTAAACACTTCTTTGTGCACTTCCCGATTGATTTGCATTTGAGAGAGGAATAAAATCTACAATTATAATGGAATACTTCTCAAAATATCAGTAGACATGCAGTGATAGTATCAAATGAGTGCAACAATAAGGGGGTCAAATCCTGGAAAAGTTCCCTCTTCTGGAAAAGGAAAACAAAGGCAATAAGTAATGATACTCAACCCTTATTGACTTTGTTTTCCGTTTTTCCAGAAGAGGAAACTTTCCCAGGAATTGACTCCATTATTGTGCCACTCATTTGGTACTATCACTTTATTAATATAGGTATTTTGAGAAGTGTTTTAGTATTATTCTAGAGTTTATTTGTCTCTTAGATGCACATAATTGCTAAGGTATCACTCCACACTGCAATTGCAGTATTTCTTATGTATGTTCAAACACACATTTCTTCGGGGATTACTGATTACCCTTGCTTCACACTGCATCATTAAAAGCTAGGAATATAAGGAAGCATTTCTACCTTTTACGACAAAGCTATTAAGGAAACATCTTAATGACGTATCAATTAGGGTTACTAAGGAATTCAAATGGTTAAAATTGAAAATGTCCTGTAAAGTCTTAGTTTTATTCCGTTTCATCTTGTAGAGTCTTAGAATGATATTCACGAGAAATTCAACAAATGCTGATGAATGAATAACTGATTTTAATAAGCAAAAACAACACAATGCAAAGTGTAAAAAGCAAAAACAATGCATTGCTAATTTTAGTAAGCAGAAACAATACAGTACTAATTTTAGTAAGCAGAAACAATACAGTAGTACAAAGACCCAAAAAAAAAGAAGAAATTGAGACGACATAACTAAGAAGAACCATAAAAGAGAGGAAAAGACAATGTAATAGCTCATATACCAAATATCATAAAGAGGTGTGCACACCATTGTGTTGATTTTCTTTTCACAAAAGCAGTTGCAGCTATCGTGTACATATAGGTATATATATCTTGATTGTTATAGAAAATTGAAGAACTACCACGAGTGAAAAAAAAAACTGTGCGAATAGAGCCCTACAGATTACAATAGAACTTAACAGTGCTAGTATGACCAAAAAAGAAAAGAGGAATTGAGAAACCATGATCTTTTTTAATGCATGCAAAGCAAATATTGATTAATGAGGATGAGAGTTGAGAGAGAGAACACAACAATATCGCAAATCAACTTTTGTTACCCTACGACAGAAAAACAAAGAGCGACGACATTTATTTAGAGATAAGTATTAGGAAAAGATGTAAAAATTTCCAAGGCCTTCCTGTCAATTCCAGTCAACAGGAAGCTTTAGAGATGAGTATGCAAAAAAAAATTCCAAGGGACTTCCTGTCAATTCTCATTAACGGAAAGATCCTCAAATTTCTTCTTATTCATAGTTGTGTCGAGTGTAATGTAATGTAATACGTTTCACAAAAATATCACACAAATCAAGTCAAATTATGACATTCAAGAAGAAGTTCCAACAGTGTTACATTGCAAAACGGGTATCTATAAGGAGCTATATCAAATGTAAAACATTAACAACCAACATAAAATGTGTCATCATTAGCTAATATAAGAGATAAAAGTTACCTAGTGTAAAATATTCAGTTGGTTTTAATTAATATTGTGTAGTAGTAAATTTAATATGCAATTATCCATCACATTGTTTCTTTTTTAGGAATAACTCACATTTTCGGTCCAAATTCACAACGTATTAAAATTTATAAGAATGCATGAAAGAACTATCACACACAAAGACTGTGAGAATATTTGTTAAAATGACAACATGCCTAAATTTCACATTCTTTTCAATCCCATTTGATAGGAATTTTCATTTAAGTTTTCTTCATATTGCTAGAAGGTCCTTTTTAGTGAGTCATTTTGTTGGTTTCTTCCTTCTGAGCGAGATGTTGATATCATCACTATAACATATATTGACATTGTTTCAACAGAAAGCCTAAATAAATCGACTCTCTATTAGTCTCCTTCTACTATTATTAATTTACCCATTAAGGAATCGAGCTTTTCAATAATTTTATGACAACAAGAACAAAGATAATGAAGTGAAAATGACAAAATGAACTCATATATCCACCCAACAAAAAGACTATCGGTACAAGATTTAGAATTGCCTTAACATGATATGACAACAAAGTAATAAACTTAATGTTTTAGGTATATCATCTTCTCAGTGTTACCCCTTATTTGATTTTAGTTATAGTAGTTTGATTTACATATTTACTCATAAAACTAAAAAATAAAAAAATAAGATTGATTTTAGAAATTTAAATCAGTGCACTTCAACATCAGAAACCGAGAACGAGTTTCACAGAAAAAGGAAAAACAATCAACTATCTTCTTTTTACCCCTTTGGTCACTGCAATTCGCAAACCCAATCAAAGATCAAAACTTAGAAAATCATCCACAACTCTATATATAAATCTTAATCAAAAGCTTTAAATACATAAAAGGGTAAAAGAAAAAATTGAATGCAAATCAAAACAATTAACCAACATATATATGCCCAGAAATTGCAGGAACAATTGGAGAAGAAGCATCGAAAGTTAGAGTGATAATTAAAGTTACACACCTCGTCTAAAGAATTGCTCCTTTCCGAATACTTCCTCACCCCCTCTGATTTCAGTTAAGATTACTGGGACATGGAAGAATGAGAATGGAGAAATAGAAAGACCTAGAAAAGAATAGAAAGAAAAAAAGTAGTCAAGGACAGGTGATTTAGTCGATGACATGTGATTTGCTGAAAAAAGAAATAGTGTCCACATGCATGAAAGACCTAGAAGAGAGTAGAAAAAAAAAAGTAGTCAAGGACAGGTGATTTAGTCGAGGACAGTTGATTTGTTGAAGATAAGAAATAGTGTACACATGTTGTGCGTTTTTTAAAAAGTATTTTTTACTTGCAGCAAAACTTTTTTAAATAACATTTTTATTTCTTTTATATTCTACACGCAAGTAGAAAAATATTCTAAAAATATATGTACATATTTAACACAAAATAAGAAAAATATAGCAAAACAAAAAAATTATGAGCATAGAGTTAGATCAGGTGGAGTAGATTTTTATTTTATTTTATTAAACCTTCATGATTTAATTCATTTGATTGATCACTAGATTACAACCTTAAATGGTAGAATCACTCTTCTTCTTTATCAACATTTAATGGATAATTATATAATGATATTACATGTGCCATTTCACAAAAATAATGTTTGACTCGTGTGATTTATGAATCAACTATATAAACTACTAATATATCATTACATTTGAAGAATAATGCAAAGATTATAATATAATAAAATAATGACAGGTTGAAATCACCATACCTTTCCTTTGATTTCTCACATTTATATGCGAAGATGATCCAACAATAATTGCATATCTAATATAATCTCATAAGCTAGATTTGAGAAGAATCGTAGGTAAATTTACTCTTATCTTATTAAGCTAGAGATTATTCCTATTAAATCTTCAACTCAAATAAAACATTTCAAAATAAAATGAAAAAGAAACATGGTAATTTAAAAAAAGAATCATAATGTCAATAATAGTCCAATTGAATAATTGATTATTATTATGCAGGATGTGATATTTAAAATTAAAAAAATCATATTTATTAGTAATTAATATAAATTTGAGAGCTATCATAACATGAAGGACTTCATTAAACAGGGAAGATTTCTAGAATTTATTGCCATTAAAATGAGAATCAGTTCACATTCATGTTGGATGACTGACTACGAAAGTAATCCATCTTTTCAGAAGATAGGTAGAGAAATATCAGCAAAGAATAGGGACTTACATATGGTGCTTATTGACCTTGAAAAGGATTACAACAAAGTCTCGATGGAAGTTCTCTAAGATGTATGAAGGCTAGAGCCTAGAGGTGTACCTATTGCTTACATTAGGGAGATAAATGACATGTACGATGGATCCAAACCTAGATTAGAACGATGGGAGGAGACTCAAATCACTTCATAGTTGAGATACGGTTACACAAGAGGTCGGTTCCTAGTCCATTCTTGTTTTCAATGGTGATGGATGAATTGACATTGCATATTTAAGATGAGAACTCTCGGTGTATTTTATTTGTGGATGACATAATACTAATTAATGAGACACACAAGAAGAATTAATTCTAGGCTGGAGGTGTGGAGAAAAACTCTGGAGTACAAAGGGTTCAAGTTAAGTAGGACTAAACCAGTTGGAGTGCAAATTCAGTGATGCAATGAATGAGAAAGGCATGGAAGTGAGGATTGACACATGAACCTATCCCTAAGAAAGATAATTTCAAGTATCTCATCTTTGTAATTTAGGGAAGTGGGGACGTCGACAATGATATTACACATCATATTGGTGCAACGTGGACAAAATGGAAGCTTGTATTTTGAGTCTTGTGTGATAAAATAGTATCACCAAACTTAAAGATGAGTTTGATGGAGTGGTAATTAGACTAACGTTGTTGTATAGTTAGAGGGTTGACCAATCAAAAACTTCCATGTTTAGAATATGCATATTGTGGTAATGATGTTGTTGAGATAGATGTGTGGGTATAGTTGAGCGATAGAATTAGGAATGATATTATCTGTAGTAGTGGCCATCATGATGGATAAGATGAAAAAAACAGGGCTGAAATGGTTTGGACATGCGAAGAGGAGATGTGTAGATGCCCAATAAAGAGGTGCACGAGGTTGGATATAGTAGGCATATAAAGAGATAGAGGCAGTCTGAAAATGCATTGGAGAGAGGTGATAAGTCAAGACATGATGGTGGAGTATTGTATTGCTTTTTGAGGATTTAGGTTTGTTAGAGTATGTCGTTGTACAAGTTGTTTTCTTGTACTTTGTGCTTTTGATATCAATCATAATCTATTTATTGTGTTTCAGTTACCGCGTTATTTTGTTGTGGTTCTTATTCCTTTCTTTTAGGCTTTTCAATGTTTCTCTTATTATTTGTTATGTTTTCATCTTCTTTATACCTTATCAATGAACTTGCAGCACATGAGCGTCGAAGACCTTTCAGAAACAAGCTCTTTGCCTCCACAAGTACACCCTACCCTCTCCAAATAACACTTGTGAAATTTCACTGGGTATGTTGTTATTGTTGTTGTTGTTTTATAATGAGGATCCATAACAAGAATGCTTCAATCGCGCGATTTGAATTCAGTTGAGGCCCTAATATGGATACCAAATCAGTGGAAAGCAAAAAAGAAAAAGGCTTACTAACAATCTTCTTAAGATTTTAATAACAATATGTCCATCCACGGCCCGTCAATGTGGTCTCGTGGGTCAGCCTGGGCGGTTATTTTTAGGGGCAGAATGGGACTTTCCGATTTAAATTAGAATACAGTGGTGTAGTTTTACCCTAGCCTAGACCACCTATATAAGTATGTTTAACCCCTAAATTAAGTCATTCTAGCCATTATTTCAATCTCACCAAAAGAATTGGGTTCCTCTCCTAAATATTCTCTCTCTAGAAAGTTGAAGAAGAAGAAGAGAGTTCAAGCTAGGTCAAGTCAAGTCTCCAATCTTCAAGATTTTGTGGGCTTTGTAATCAAGGTATGATGGCTTTTCATCCATGGGATCCTTTCTCCCATGGAGTCCATTATATTCCTCAATTGTTATGTCTAAATCCCCAATTCTAGTTAGGGTTTCTTCCAATGCTGTGGGTTATGATAATGTTGATCCAAATTGTTGAATTATGATTGTTTATAATTGAATTGATATAGTTACATGTTTTTAGGATGAAATTACATGTACCCATGCCTATCCTATGATTCTAGGGTAAAATTGATATGATTTGGGCTGATGCCATGAAGGAAAACTTTGTGGGATTGTTATGTCCTTATAGGTTGGATGATTGGTGATTTGAATTGCTTGGGATTGAAGCATATAGACATGAATGCTTAAGAGTAAAGCTTATAGACTATGAATTATTGATGGTTGATATTATGATGTGGAAGAGATACTTCCCACAATGAATTGCTAAACATGATTGTATGACTGTGAAAGACTTACTCACATGAATGATTCTAGGTTGAAATGATTGCTCACCTAAAATGAATCTAGACTAAAATGTTAAATGAATGATGAGGCTAGAGACGACTACCCTTGACGATCTATATGTTAAGGATATGAAGTGATTTCCCATACTCTTTGGAATTGAACAAGAGGTGATTCCCCACATTCTTATTGTGATGAATGGACATCGAGGCGAGTATTCATGATCCTTATAAAATAATGTGGAAGCGAGTACCCTTGTCATATGATATGATTTTGAAAGCGAGTACCCATGATCTTAACGTACGTAAGGCAAGAGGTGAATACCCATTAGCCTTTATAACCTAGGCATAAAGGCGAATCCCCATGTCTTTAAAAGTACGTATGAATAATGTGATTATGTTATGAAGAATAAATAGTTTGGATTATTGCTTGAGTAGCCTTCCATCAGATGTGTGACTAGAGGTGAATTCCCATGTCTATAAAATGGTAATCTAAAGATAAGAATGATAGATGATGAGCTTGGATGATGGCCTAAGGTGGCCTACTTTGATAAGTAAGACTAGTGGGCGATTATCCATGTCTTGGTTAAGTATGTTGTGAGGTTACTTTATGAAGTATTCCTTTATGTTATGATGACTTATATGCATTGCATATGCTTATGACTTTTGTTGTTATCTCTTATGATTATGGTATTTGTCTTATGTTGACTAATGTCTATGTTATGCTTATGTTGATGTTTATGTTAGTAATCATATTTAGTACATCTTTGTACTAACGCATACTCTTGCTTACATTTCTAATCCAAATGTAGGTTCCGACGATATTGGCTTCCATCCTCGTGGCTAGGATCATAGTAGAGCAAGGATTGAAGATTTGGTGAGTCCTCATAGCATTCGAGGATTTGACCACCAGTTTCCCTTATGTCTTTATTTTATGTTAGAACTATTGTATGGGATGTGTCCCAAGACTATTCATGTTTTAGATGGTTTGAGACAAGTGTTTTAGACTTCTGCTTCGTTTTATATAGACATTGATCGTATTGGAAAAATGTTTTAAATTTCCGCACCATTTTTTATTATCTTATGTTATGATATGCTAAGTGGATTGTATGAGGCCTCTCGGGGTTTTGTATGCCATGTTACATCTAGGGTGTACCCCTGGGTCCTGACAAACTTGGTAATCAGAGCACAAGGTTTGGAATGGTTCTAGGATGTCTCTAAACCACGTCAAATAAAGTCTGGTTCATAAGTGTGAGGCGCGCCACATTTATGAATGAGAGGTTACGAGATTTTTAGGAAACTTCACTTCTTCATTTCTCTAAGTCGTGCCATATAGTTTAACTCTATAAGGTCTTTCTCCTAATCCTTACCCAATGGTCTACAGGATATGACTACTACAGAGGCAAATACTAGAAGGAATGAGGAAGACAATATGGATCAAAAACTTCCTCCACAAGCTCCGATTGACCCTATGGATGAGAATGTGACTAATGAGGAGTTTAGGCCCGCTTTTCAAGTATTGGCTCAAGTGGTGACGGCCCAAGCCAATAGAGGGGTGGTAGCTTTCGTGAACCCAAATGTGGGTACGACGGCTTCAAGAGTGAGGGACTTTATGAAGATGAACCATCCGGAATTTTATGGCTCAAATCTTGAGGAAGACCCTCAAGAGTTCATAGATGAGGTCCATAAGGTGTTAGACATTATGTGAGTTACTCTGGCGGAGAAGGAGGAATTGGTCGCTTACCAACTCAAGGGGGTTGCTCAAGTTTTGTTCAACTAATGGAAAGAAGCAAGACCGGTAGAAATGGGTCCCATAGAGTGGGAAAGGTTCAAAACTATTTTTCTTGATAGGTTCTTCCCTCTTGAGATGAGAGAGGATTTGGTGCTTGAGTTTATTAACCTTTGGCAAGGTAATAGAGTGTTAAGGAATATGCTTTATGGTTCACACAATTGTCAAAATATGCTCCATCTTTAGTGGCCGACTCTAGGTCGAGAATGAGAAAGTTTGTGTCGGGTGTGTCCGATTTAGTAGTGAAAGAATGTCGTACGGCTATGTTTGTCCATGCCATGAATATTGCTCGTCTTACTACTCATGCCCAATAGATTAAAGATGAGAAATTAAAAAGGAGATCTAGGGAGAAAAACAGGTCTAGAAATGATAATGGTAATTCCTCTCATGCAAGGTCCGAGGAACATGGTCATCCTAAGCATCGACAAAGGTTTTTCGGGCAATGTTCCTCCAATGCTCCTAAGTATAGTGAAGATAGAGTGTCTAACCCTAAACCTCAAGGAATTAGTAGTGAATCCCTATGGCCTACTTGTGCTAGATGTAGAAAAAGACATGAGGGTAGGTGTTTAGCCAGCATGAAGGGTTGCTTTAGTTATGGTGAAAATGGTCACAAAATAAGAAATTGTCCAAGGATGAAGGCTAAGGGAAGAGAGGGTAAGCAAGTTCCTCCCAGTGGTTCAAGTGCGAATGTTCCAAAGAAGAATAGGTTCTATGCTCTCCAAGCTAGAGGTGAACAAGAGTGTCCTCTAGATGTGACTACCGGTATGTTTTTTGTGCTTTATTAGATTTCGGTGTTGTTTTGTCTTTTGTGACTTGATAGGACTTGATATGCTAGACTTTGATGTTGTCCTTAGTATGGATTGGCTGCATTATTGTTATGTTTTATTGATTGTAGAACCCGATTTGGTCATTATGAGTTTTGGGTATGTTGTTTGGTTTGACTAATTCCCCGGCTTCATGAAAAAATTTGACGAATAGGGTGTTTAGATAATACCTTAATGTGGTGAGTGAGTAGACTCCTCTAAAGGGTAGTAGTATAGTTCACCATGGTTTAGAATCATCTTGTGTGATGGATGTGAAATCCTAGTGATGGCTTGATCCGACCTTAGAATTTAAATAAACGATGCTTAGAAAGTCCGTTTAGGCTTACTCCCAAGGGGGAGATGGTGTGCTTAGATAGCAAGGTCATTGAGTGTTCCTAATGTTCATGATTTGGGTATACTTGAAATTCTCACCCAAGAAAAGTGTAATAAGTTTAGGAAGTTTAGTCACTGTCCTGTAGGCCCATATGAGATATTGAGAGGGGTTGATAGGGGTGCTTATGAGCTAGAGTTTCCAAATGAGTTGACATCGGTGCATCCAGTTTTCCATGTATCTATGTTAAAGAAGTGTGTTGGAGATTCAACATTTATAGATACCTTAGAAGGGTTGGGAGTTAATGAGAATCTCTCTTATGAAGAAGTACCGGTTGAGATCTTAGACCGACAAGTTAAGAAGTTGAGGAACAAGGAAGTTGCTTTCGTGAAAGTGTTATGGATGGATCTTATAGTTACGAAGTGTTAGATGAGGGTGTCACTTTGGAGGCCGAGGCAGATATGATGTCCCAATATCCTCTTCTTTGTCCTTCTACTCCTCTTCTAACTTGATATAATGAGTTCCTCATGGTTTGTTCTTTGTGTGAAGTCATGTGTGTTTTAGATGTTCCCATGATTCCTTTATGTTATGCATGTTCATGAAAATCTTGTGCTTTTGAAAGAAAATTAGTTTATATGATTGATTTTTTCCTCATGTTGCCTTGGCTTAGAGTTGAGAGAATTCCTCCTTGAATGTATGTTATGAGTATAAATTGCATATTGGCTCCATGAGATTGTGTTGAGCATGCTTTTAGCTTGAAGATGATAGTTCCTCCTTGAACATGAGTGATGTTGAAAATTTCATGCATTTTGGGTTGTTAGATGCAGTTCCTACCTTCCATGTGATGCATTGAGCATGTTTAGCTTGGAGTAGATGTTTCCTCCTTAGTTGTGTGCATTTAGATGTGTTGCATGCATGGTGGGTTGCGAGTCTTGAGTCGTTGCCTTTAAAAAGTGCCTAGAATGCCATTCGAGGATGAATGTTCCCAAGGGGGAGATATTGTAACACCCTGAATTCGAGATAGAGGGAATAGTACGTTAGAATATCAAGGTGCCACCTCACAAGGACCAACCACAACTCGTGGGTGGGTCCACGCCCCGTAGGTTGCCTCGTAGATGTACACCAAGAATACTGCCTAAGGCAGTAACCATGCTAGGACCCACACCCCGTCGATGGGTCCACGGCTCGTGGTTAAGGGTGTCGTAGGTCCCCAAGAAACTCTCTGACAACCAACCACGATTGACCAAGATGGATCGTAGGTCCATTCACGGCCCGTCAACATGGTCTCGTGGGTCAGCTTGGACGGTTAATTTTAAGGGCACAATGGGACTTTCCGGTTTTAATTAGAATAAAGTGGTGTCGTTTTACCCTAGCCTAGATCACCTATTTAAGTATATTTAACCCCTAAATTAAGTCATTCTCGCAAACTCACCAAAAGAATTGCGTTCCTCTCCCAAGTATTATCTCTCTAGAAAGTTAAAGAAGAAAAAGAAGAAGATGAGAGTTCAAGCTAGGTCAAGTCAAGAAGGCATTAATTTGTGCAATGAGTTAAAACTTTCAAGACAGCTTAAGATGGACAAGCTTAGAGAAAAATCTCAATTGGGAGATCGTTATACTCAGTTTGGTTTACCAGATACATCCAAAGGTACCAACCGAGAAACTTCCAAATTTGAACCTCATAGATCTCATCGTAGAAGAAGAAGATCTAGGAGAAGGACTAGAGAAGAAAGAGAAGAGCGTAAGGCTCATTGTAAATCTAATAGATTTACCAAAAATAGGTCCAAAAGAGATCTTGATAAGATCAAATGTTATAAATGTGGAAAGTTTGGGCATATAGCTCCGAATTGTCAGGAAAAAATCTATAGTTTTTTATATACTTCTGGTTCCGAATCAGATTATGATGATTCTGAAGCAAGTTATGCAACAGAGGATGATCAACCTGAGTCTTCTAGCAAGGTTCAACAAGACTCGAATGATGCTTGCAAATGTCATGGTGATATTTGCCATTGTGAACATGATGAATTCTACAAGCTTCAATCTCAATTCGAAGATATGAACATGTTTACTAATACTGCAGACAATGTTTTAGAACTTCTGAAAGAAGTCGCCAATAATACTCTTCGTGAAAAATCATTCACATGGCTGCTGGTAAAACTAGCTCATCATCTAGTATTTCTAATGATAAACAGCGTACAGAAGAATTTAATTATTCTGCTCCTTATTCTTTGTCTGAAGTTCATAATAGACTTTCTTCTAAACAAACTATGGTTATTCGTGATACCTCTTTTGATAATTTAAAAAGAGAAATTGAACAATTGAAAGAGGAGATTAAATATCTGAAACAAAATCAGATTATTTGTGATCATCGTCTTACTCAGATTGAGTCTACTAATAGCAAAGGAAAGAATAAGGTTGATGAATCTACTGTTGAAGAAAATACTCTTGCTAAACCTCTGAATATTGATTCTAAACAAAATATGTGTTTAGGAATGATGCAAATTGTTACAGCCATAAATGGTATGTTAAATGTACTATATTAATTGATAATGTTTTTTCTATAACTAACATAGCTATGATTGATAGTGGCGCTAATGTGAGTTGTATTAAATAAGGTCTAGTACCTACTAAATATTTTGAAAAAACAACTCATATGGTAAAATCTGCATCTGGTCATGCTTTAGATATAAAGTATAAATTATCAAATACTCGTATTTGCCAAAATAAAGTTTGTATTCCCCACTTCTTTTTCTTGGTAAAAAATCAGTTATACCCTCCTATTATTCTAGGAACTCCGTTTATAAATGTGATTTATCCTTTTACCAATATAAATGCTAAAGGATTTTCTGCTACTTATAAAAAACAAGATATTAGTTATACTTTTATCACCGAGCCTATTTCTCGAGATAATAATGCTTTGATTGAAATGAAACAAAAGCATGTTGATTATTTACAACTTGAGATATTTAGTATGAATATATTCCATACTTTGAAATCCACTAAAGTACATGAAAATATTAACCTCATTTTTGAAAAAATGATCATTGATATTTGTGTTGATCATCCTAGTGCTTTTTGGAATCGAAAAAAGCATATTGTGACTCTTCCATATGAAGATGATTTCTCTGAGGAAAATATTCCTACCAAATCCCACCCTTGTCAGATGAATACCGAACGGGTTGAATTCTACAAAAAGGAAATTGATAATTTATTACAAAAAGGTTTGATAAAATCCTCCAAGTCGCCCTGGTCATGTACTGCATTTTATGATAATAACGCAGTAGAAAAAGAACGAGGTGTTCCCAGGTTAGTTATAAATTATAAACCTTTAAATAAATATTTAAAATGGATTAGGTATCCTATTCCAAATA
Organism: Solanum raphanifolium; assembly: GCA_036250405.1. Classification (NCBI taxonomy): domain Eukaryota; kingdom Viridiplantae; phylum Streptophyta; class Magnoliopsida; order Solanales; family Solanaceae; genus Solanum; species Solanum raphanifolium. The sequence continues at coordinate 7,186 of JAJOOE010012654.1, read as the reverse complement.
AAAGGGATTTATTAACAAGATTATATGATGCTAATATATTTTCAAAATTTAATTTAAAATCTAGATATTGGCAGATCCAAATATTTAAAGGCCATTCTTATAGAATGGCATTCAATGTTCCATTTTGACAATTCGAATGGAATGTAATGCCCTTTGGTTTAAAAAATGCTCCCTCAGAATTTCAAAAAATTATGAATGATATTTTTAATCCTTATGTGGATTTCATCATAGTCTATATTGATGATATTTTGGTATATTCTAAGACTCTAGAAATTCATATTAAGCATTTGGACATTTTTAAAAAAATAGTTATTCAAAATGGTTTGGTGATTTCTAAACCAAAAATGAGTCTTTTTCAAACAAAAGTTAGATTTTTAGGTCATCTGATTTGTCAAGGAAAAATTACTCCTATACAACGATCTATTGAATTCGCGTCAAAATTTCCTAATGTTATAACTGATAGAACGCAATTACAGCGATTTTTAGGAAGTTTAAATTTCATTTCCCCCTTCTACAAAAACTTGTCTTGCGATTTAGCATCGTTATACGATAGGCTAAAAAAGGATCATAAAAAACCTAGGGATAATAGTCTCACTGATTTGGTAAAAACTATTAAAGACAGAGTAAAATCACTGCCTTGCCTAACCCTTGCCAATCCTGCTTGGCCAAAGATTGTGGAAACAAATGTGTCTAATATGGGTTATGGTGGAATATTAAAACAGATTAACCCGCATGATAAAAATGAATACCTTATTTGGTTTCATTCAGGAAAATGGAGCGATGCTCAAAGAAAGTATGCAACGGTAGCTCATGAAATGTTAACTATCGTTAAATGTGTTTTAAAATTTCAGGATGATCTTTACAATCAGAAATTCGTGATAAAAACAGATGCTCAATCAGTCAAATATATGTTTGATAAAGATTTTAAACATGATGCATCAAAATTAATGTTTGCAAGGTGGCAAGCAACTAGCACCTTTTGATTTTGAAATCCTATATAAGAAAGGAAGTGATAACTCTCTCCCAGACTTCCTATCAAGAGAATACATTCAAAATGAGCGAGTATAGTAGCTATTCCGAGAATGGCGATATTCCCATTTCTCTTTTCTTTACTGAAAAAAGATTAATTACTATTTTAAAGGTTCTTCCTCTCAATCGAGATTTGAAAGAACTAATTTGCTGGAAAATTATAGATGGAATGGTGATGGACCTTTTCCTAACAATAGAAGAAGCTAATACTTATTATGACGCTTATTGGGAATAAATCTCGATGCTTTGTCTGCAGGATGGAAAACCCTTGGGTAACTAAGGGAAGAGGAAAGGGTAATAACCCAAGAGGAAGGGGAAGATCTTTCCCGAGCTCATCAAGATCATCATATGGATCTTCATCAAACACTTCGATTATACAACGAGGAGGAATGAGTTATATAACTAAAACTCTAAAGCACAAGAGAAAGCCTCTTCATCAATACATCTGGAAGATATTCCAGAAAATAATCCATTATATGCTCTACTACAAGAATATTTAACACAAAAGCAAAGTAATACTTTTGCTGCAGTCGCCAAAGAAGATGTTGATGATATCAAAACATATGAAAAGGTAGAAAAAAGAGAAATGATATTTCTCTTAGAAAACTCTGACATACAGAGAAGAGAAGAACCTTGGAAGATATTCTAGAGGTATTTGCTTAATGGACTTTATTTTCCAAGTGAGTCATACAAAACTCGGAAATATTATGAAACTCTGTTGATAAGCACAGGTGTTGCATTTCAACACTTTTCAGGATATAATACAAGCGAGAATGTTTATAAATTCTCTAAGATGATTATAAAACAAATCATTCATATTGAAGATTGGGGTATTTCCTCAATGACAGAAAGACAATTCAGTCTCAACAAAGTTATGGTAAACTTTACATATTGGGATTATATCCAGGCCTTTAATAAAGTCATTTGTTATAACAATGAGAGAGACATAAACATACTTGGTTCATTAAAGTATGTGCTAAGATATTTGTTAACCCTATACCAAATTGGTTTTTAAACTAGTGGTCATACCACGGGCCAATAATAAAAATATTGCCCAAACCATTTCTCAAGTTATACAAAGAATGGATCAAGATCTCTCCAGACCTTAACAAGTTATACCATCAAGAACATATTTGTTATTTTCAACAAATTGAACAGATATATTTCTTTATAGAATTTTCTGTTCTCTGGATTCACAAATGGGTTCCGAAAGTAGATTTCACTGAGGAACAAATCCCCTGTTTATACAGAACTTATTACAATAATTTTTGGGATAAGTTGATGAAGAAAGATCCTCAAACAAAGTCTATATACGGACAAGGACTGTTGGATTTAATTACCAAAACTATTCAAGATTATAAAATTATTCCTAATAAAGGAATTGTAACTGAGGCTTCGACCTCAGTAATACATATGGCTAGAAGAATTTCTAACCAAGATGAAGAGGAGCAAGATGAAATGATTAATAAGTACTTAGAAGAAGATACACTGATTAACAAGACGAAGCTCGACCATTCGAAGAAGAAAGGACAAAAGATACACCGAAGAAAGCCGAAGATTTTTTGGCGAAGCTAAAGGACAAATTTTAGCACTATCAACTGTTTGTAGGCCCCACATAAGGGACCCTTTATTACTATTCCTAGATGCCTTGTATGATCTATAAATAAGGGCTTTTATTTTGAAGAGAAGCAGGTTTTAGAAACCACCTCTTCTTTCTACTTTCTCTCTCTCCATATTGTAAAAATCATCTAGTATTGTAAGCTTACTGGACTTTGGCCGGAGAAATAAAGTGTGTTGTTTGCTACAAGGTACTTCCTTTATTTTCAGTTTTATCTTTTTATCTTCGAGTTAAGCCGTGACTATGTCCGGCTAAAGAATTTTATCTATGCCGGAAAGCTAACTTTGAGAATATATTTATCATGAAAGATCTAGAGTTTATCTAAATATGCATAAATTTATATATGGTTTCTTGACTTGGCTCCGAGATGGTGGTACAGTCAGATTCAATACAACAAGTTAGTGGCTTTTGTCTTAGTGACTCCGTCTAGCCAGCTGTGGTCCTAGCCCGAGAAAGGAGTTAAAAAGGGAGCTTTATACCCGGTTAGAACTGCTAGACACATGGGCTCACTGACAATACATATTAGAATCTCGACAGACCCTTTAATTGGGTAAAAGGAGTTGATCCTTCCATACAGTCATTAAACTAGACATAAATTTGTATGTATTTCGATTCGAATTTATGACCGCGCGGTCATTTGTTCTGGGGGTATAATAGAATCTAGAATCCAAGTAGTAGGAAAATTAATTTCTTCTCATTTTATAGGTCTTCTAGTAGTGACCTTAGATCTAGCGAAATTAGTTTCTACCAAAATAGTTTGATTAGATATGTCATATAACTTACATCTAGGATTCAAAGTAACAAGTAACTTAAAATTGATTCTATAAGACAAGCAAATTAATTCAAATCCAGTGCATAGTTATAACCATGTGTTTTAACATTCAAAGTTAAAGCATCTAAGATATTAGAATCAGTCAAAGATAATTGCAAATTTGGCTGAGCATTAAAATAAACTGGACCGTAGGCCACTGTAGATTCTATCGAACCCATCAAAGATTGTCGAAAATTTAAATTTCTCGCATCTCTTAGAGCAGCTAAAAAGGTTTCTAGTAACCCTTTAAGAGTTAAAGGTTTAAAAGCAATTTGAACCATGCCAATATGCAAGAATTTATAATGAGATTTATATAATTCAATATCACGCTTATTTAATAAACGAATAGTTTGTTCAGACGAGTTTAACGCCAAAGATTGCTCAGTTGTTTTAATCAACTGTTTATTAGAGATTTTATCAAACCAACCATAATCATAAATGGTTTTTATATTAACTTTTGGAATAGTCTATTTGTTTAACAAATCAAGGTTTTGAGGTATATCTACCTCCTCTAAGCGAGAACTTTTAGCATTTCCTTGTTCCATAAGAGAGAGAATATATCTATGCCGAAATTTTTTACCTCAATTATAGCTATGATTGATAGTGGCGCTGATGTGAGCTGTATTCAAGAAGGTCTAGTACCTACTAAATATTTTGAGAAAACAACTCATATGATAAAATCTGCATTTGGTCATGCTTTAGATATAAAGTATAAATTATCGAATGCTCGTATCTGCCAGAATAAAGTTTGTATTCCCCACTTCTTTTTTTTGGTAAAAAATCAGTTATACCCTCCTATTATTCTAGGAACTCCGTTTATAAATGGGATTTATCTTTTTACCAATATAAATGCTAAAGGATTTTCTGCTACTTATAAAAATCAAGATATTAGTTATACTTTTATCACTGAGCCTATTTCTCGAGATATTAATGTTGTTGTTGTTGTTGTTGTTGTTGTTGTTGTTGTTGTTGTTGTTATTGTTGTTGTCGTCAAAAAAAGGGGGTAAGAAAAGTACGAAACTTTGGAAGTATCTCGATCACTTTTAATTTTTTATTTGTCTAACATTGGTAGAAGAAATAGAAATAGCTGTTGTTGTTGTTGTTAATTGTCAAAAAAAGGGGGAAAGAAAAGTACGAAACTTTGGAAGTATCTCGATCACTTTTAATTTTTTATTTTTCTAACATAATTTAGTTTGGTAGAAGAAATAGAAATAGAATTTTAATCAAATACTATCTCTGAAAGCAGTTGTGTTAGGACAGGGTCTACTCAATTTGTTTGCAAATACTCCCTTCTGTTCTTTTTACTTATCGAATTTTGATTTGATACACCTGTTAAGAAAATATTACTAATTGTTAGTAAATTTATCATTCTACCTCTAATAATTGATAGTATCTCAGTTATCTTCGTTTACTATATTTTTCAAAGACATTATAACTTAATTAGGGTGTGTTTGGTATGTTTCCAATTTTCTCATGTTTGGTTGGGTTAAATATTTTTCAAATCAACTCATTTTCCTCAAACTTTAGGAAAATGGCTTTCCTTCAAAACTTAAGGAAAACATTTTCCAAAACTCTAATTCATCATTCAATATGTTTTTTCTTACCCTACCATGTACCCAACCCTTCCCATCCAAAAAAAAAATTAAACTTTCTTATTTTTTAAATTTCAAATATATCTTTATCCCTATCCCCAAATCAACCCCAATCCCCCTATCCCCAAACCACCCCCCACCAAACAAAAAAAAAAATAAAAATTAATTTTTAATAATATTTCAAATTTTAAGATTTCTTTTCCCTCATCAAAACCCTACCACTCCTACTCCATGTAGACAACAAATTTTATTGATAAATTCATACTAAATTTGGATTAAATTTTAAATTCATGATACGTTGACCAAGTCAAATTACTAGTTAATAAAGTCGAATTACTATTTAAGTCAAAATTATATGACTTGAATCAAGTCAAAATTACATTTGGGTCAGTCCATTAAGTTGACAAGATGGCCCAACTCATATTCTTCAAGCCAAGGGTCAAATTTGCTCTGACCAAAATATCCTCAAAACCCTAGTTCAAGCCTATATAAAGAGGTCTTCATAAGACCAGAAAGAAGAACACACACAAAAATACGTTGAGAATCCTTGCTCTTCAGTGGTGATTTGCAAGTCTATACAAGGAGTCTTCGCTCCAAGTGTTGAGTCGCAAATATTCCATCAAATCAAGAACAGTTGTGAAGAGAAGAATCAAGGGATTACATATCTTTTCTTAAACACTTCATAAAGATTGTAACCTTCGCATAAATTCAATTTCAAATATTGTTGTTTGTTTGCTATTTTCCTTTCTTGTTTGCTGTATTTCAGGATTTAAACTTTAGACGCTTACACCCCTCCCCCCCCCCCCAAACACCATAAAAAAATTATTTTGGAAAAATATTTCAATTTTTAAAAATTTCAGTTTTTACTCCACAGTCCACCCCATACCCTGACCCCATACCCTGACCCCCTACCCCATCAAGTTTTTTTTAAAAAAGATGTTTTTGAAAAAAATTTCAATTTTTAAAAAAATCAATTTTTACGCTATCCCTACCCCACCAAGGCCACCGCCTGCCACCTCACCCAGGCCATCTCCGTTAATTTTATTTTAAGAAAATTATTTTTGAAAAATATTTCAAATTTTAACTTTTTTATCTATACATCCCCTTGAGAAATTCTACCAATACATGATATCTATTCCTGCATGCATTTATAATTTTCTGCTTTAAAAACTACAGAAAACCTTAAAAAAAGAGAAATTGATATAGCTCTTCCCAGTTCCTTGTGCGGTGCATGTTCACCTCTCACATACAACTTGGGATGAGTTCTTGTAATGATCCGGAAGGTTATTTTTAGAATTTTTCATAAAATTATCGTTTTACCCATTTCGATAGTTGCCTCGAGTAATTTTTATTCAGTCGGTGAAGTTGATTTGAGAGACTAGTGGGCAAAGTCCATAGTTTATTTAATACTCTATATCACTGAACTCATATATATTAAAATAAGTTAAGTAGAATTTGTCACGTACATAGTTAATTTGGAAAAGAAATTAAAGAAGAGGAAGAAATTAATTACTCCATATAGGAGTAATATTATATTGTGAAGATTTTGGGTTTAAAAATAAAAGGAAATTGTTGCTGCAACGTTATGTGAAATTGTCAGTGATTCTAATTTGAATCTAAAGGCAATAATTGAATGCTAATATCAGGGTCGTCTTAACCACTAGGCCACTAAAGCCATCGCTTGGGGCCCCATATTTTTGGGGGCCCCCATTTGAAATTTTTTTTTTCTTATATATACTCAATTTTTTTTTTTTATATATATACTTGTAAATTTTTTTTTTAAAAAAAGGTGCAAGAATTGAAAAAAAACGTGCAAGAATAAAAATAAAAAAGGAAAAGGTAAAAGTACGTTAGTTTTTACTTTTTAATTAAGGAATGGAACAATTTTTGGGAATACTAAACGTGTGCAAGAATAAAAAATAAAAAAAAAAGGTAAAGTGACGTTAGTTTTAATTAGGGTCTAGGGAATGGAACAATTTTTGGGAATAATTTACTAGCTTCCTTTTTTATCTCCCAAGACTTTAACCATATATTATTCTATACCTTAATACTCATCTTTTTTATTCTCTATTTTATTATTTTAATTCTCAATATTGAACTCTCTCCTACAAAATCTTTTGATTTACTGTTGCTTAA
>JAJOOE010012653.1:0-25712 GCA_036250405.1 Solanum raphanifolium | reverse complement strand
CTTGAATAAGAATAGAAGGAAAAGATAAGGATATCAACAACCTTACTACTCACTCATCATCCCCCACTTAGGGTAAACCCATCTAAGAGCACATTAAAGTAACCAAGAGAACTATCGCTTACAATTAAGCACAATGTCCCCCTCTTGGGATCAAGTTATGCAAACTCCTTTAATCATTACCTCCTTCATCTCTAAGGTAGGAACCATTCTCCACTAAATCTTCACTATACTCCCTTAGGTGAGGATTTCAAGAATCCAAACAAAATGAGTATCTATACCACTCCACTTCATATCTATCACCCAAAGTAGTTCTCAACATGGAGAACTCAAGGAAGTTCAATGTAAAAATATTAAGGGCACTCAAAACCTTACCATCTAGGCACATTATCCCCCACTTGGAGTGAGCTTAAACAACTCTTTATCACATCATACCCTTATCATTACCTTTGGTGTAACTTTTCGCTCAACCATGCCTAGGTATTATCTAAACACCCTCTTTGAATGACCATACTTAAGATCACCCTTACAAGACAACTATCCTCTTTAGAGTTGGTCAACATCTATTCTCTTGTCCTACCCATGAACTAAGGGGTACATGCAACTCTCCAAGTTAACCTTAGAGCAAAACACTATCCCAACTCATGGAACAAAGCCTCTTTTTTTCACTCTTAGGGCAAGCCTACACAAGAACTCTGATTCACACAAGGACAACCATGAAGCATCACTCATAAGAAAAAGGCAACTTTCAACTCACACTAGTTAACACATTCCTTCAAAACCCCTCAAATCTACACCATGACTTTCTACTATCATTACCCATCAACATAAGCTACTCATCATCCTAAAAGGGATTTCATTCTTACCATAACGACTCTTATCATATGAGAACTACACCACCATATAACATTTTCAATGTAATGCTTCCAACCTCATAGGTCACACATAGCCATGATTGGCATCACAATACGATTTCCAAATCTACCTTCATATATATACTCATATAGTCACCACATCATAATAAGCATTAAAACTCACCTTCTCTTCCCTCAATCCTTGCAACATCACCCCTTCCAAGTAATCACATCTAGAAGACCACCGGACAAAGGCAAAATAAGAGAGAGATCATATGGAGTTAAGCTCTACGGCACAACACAAGAGTAATGAAGAAAGTGAAACTTCTTTTGTCCTATAGCCTCTCGCTAATATATGTGTCGCGACTCACACCCATGAACAAGACTACTAGACGTGGCTCATGAGACGTTGAATCCTAAGACTATTTTCATAACCTTATGCTCTGATACCAAGTTTGTAACGACCCGAAAACACCCCCTAGTCGTTACCGGTGTATTCGACCTCTCGGAGGTCTTATATAGTCCTTAGCATTAGTCATAGCATTTATCATAGAAAAATAGCGGAAAATTTAAAAAAAATTCATAATATAACACAAGACATAAAAGTCACCTCATTAAACCTTTAATACAAAAATTGGAGTACAACGTCTCAAGGTAGCCATCTTAAAACATGACTACAACACAAGAGGGACACAACCCTTACAATACAAAAGAAACTACTATCTAGTACATAGAACTTAAGAAAACTCTTTAACATAAAGGTCCTTGAATCTTCAGGGACACACCAGAACATGGGAATAGTAAGCCATGCTCATCACTTATAGGAAAGAACCTTTAGTCACCATCACGTACACTTGGTGTAAAAAGATGAAAAATAAAGGTATTAGTACAAGAATGCACTAAGTATGATAACCATGCAAAACATGCTTTTAAAAGGACATTTAGTTGGAAACTATGCATCATGCCTTTTTAGAGAAACTTCATGAACATTTAGCACAATAGGAACAATATATACCACATACATCATCATACACACGAAAAACATTAATAATAGCACATAGAGTCACTTATAACATTTTAGGCACATTCAATGCATACAATACATTACCTTCCTTTTTTATCTTAACTCTTTTCCTCAACCAACCCTAAGGGAATACTTGGTGCAATGTTTCACCTTAAGGTTACCAAGGGTGAACTTACATATAGCCTTCATCAATCCAACCACATATATTCATAGAGTCATAAGCACACCATAAGACATAGTCTTCACATAGGCACCATCACCTAAGACAACCCCCAAGTCACACTAGTGCAATGTGCAAGTAGCATCCCATAATACTACTCACACCAAGTGTTCCTAAGAAGCCACCATAGAATAGGCACATCATATTCAACAAGTCATAACATCTTCATTTAACATTAAACATAAGACGAACATACTTCATAACATCATATAAGGATTCATTCCTTTACTACATCATTAGTCAAAACCCATTTAGTTCATATCATAGGTAAACCACCCTCACAATCCCTTCACAAGCCCACTTGTGCAATGTACACATGGAGTCCCATACCCCCACATATACTAAGCAAACCCATTAAGAAGTCATAAGTGTAATTCACATGCATAATCAGACTTCATGTCTTGACATAAGTAAAGTCAACCTTAACATCCTTTCATATTAACATACATAGACCATAGTCTTCATTACATAAAGAGCCTAATCATAACCTCCCTTAGAGTACACTTGTGCAATGCATAAGTAGGGACCATAGTCCTACCTACACTAAGTAACTCTTCAACAAATCATGACTAGAGTTCATATTCTTATCTTAGTTCATTTATTAACTTTCGGGAGACATTGCTATAACCGACATAGATCATGTGAGCTACATGGAATCCGGTGTTCTACTCCCACACCGAAAAGAGAGGGTACTACTTGCCAAAGTAGGACCTACATACATAATAGCTATCTAATGGATCCACTAAGCTAAGTCCTACGGGGGCACGTAGTTATGGAACAAGGATATTGCTACTAGAAACCTTGACTTACTAGGCGTGGAGGTTTCCATCTCATGAGACAACATCTACGTTGGGAACTCGGACTTGCTAAACGTGAAGGTTCTCTTGTGGGAAGATGGAATTGCTAAATGTGAAGACCCCACTCTCATTTTTCATCTTCACTCGGTGCTAAGCTCCAACTCCCTTTTTAAACATATTTAAGCCTTTATTTAACATTAGTTCATAAAGTAGGCTTTAGGGACTTAATCCCTCATATCATATAGCTCAAAGGTTTCTAACATGAGAATGACCTTTCATCATAGAACCTACATTATGTGAGAATAACTTTTCACATAGTCATACCATATTCATAATATAGTCTAGTTTAGAGTACAATTGAGGAAACCTTTCAAGACACTCACTTTCACTAGATTATCATAAACCTTATTCATTCATTCATGTGTGTGTACATAAGTGAAAAATCCTTTCACATAAACACCTTTATAAAACACATATTCATACCTTGCTAATTATACACTTTGCATGCATAATAAGATGTAAGGGTGCATATAAAAGTTAACCTTTCAATAGACACCATAACACATCATATTCATAGCTATACATGTAGAGTGTGTATGTGTGCATATTGGTCCTCATAGTGACATATTAGAAACAACATTGATATTGAGTGTTCTTCCCTTAAAGGGATCATAACGTATTCACAATGTCCCCAATTCATGAACAATTGACATATAAAGCCCTTAGGGATTCTAGACCACACACCCACACTTCAACATAGGAGACAAAGACACATTCAACATTGAATAGGTACTCCTAACATATATATGATCAAAAATTAATATATGGGTCTTATAGGTAGGGGTCATTCCACAATAGTACCTAACATAATAAATCATGTAGACCACACCTTATCCCTAACATTATCATTCACATTATACTCCTCATCATCAACACACTTTAAACATGATGCTAGCATTGAGGATTTCATACATAACCTTCATAGCACAACTTTATAAACATAAGCATCATAATCATCCATTCACTTCAGATATATTGCCTTCAAGGCCATGATCTCAACATGTATAGATAGACAAGAAATAAAAACCTCCACCATAAGTGGATCAAACCTCACAACATCAATTCTCATACTATAGTCTAGAAGTTAGGTCAATTTACGAATTCTCCAAGCCATGATCACCATGGATCAATCCTCAACAATTCATAATCAACTGACATAGGTAGCAATAGGAATCAACAATGTAATTCAATATCACAAACATAATCTAAATACAATTGTATAAAAAAAAGGGATCAACCCATAACTTTTCCCATAAGGCCATAATTCTCAACTCATCAATATACCAACAATTCAACTTGAATAAGTATAGATAATTATAGGAAACATCAATACAATCTAATCTAAACATAATTTCACCAATAGATATCATATTCACAAAGACCCACATCATAGGCCAATTTTGAGAATTTGGAGATCATGGGTTCTTCAAGAATTCCTTTGAAAATTGTCTTAAGAACATTAATTCCACATTAATTCATCAATAGAATGATTTAGAAAATCGTTTGAAAAGGAACCCTTGTTTAGATTGAATATTGGGAATTTTTGTCTTTGAATCTCTTTTGAAAATCTTTGATAGAACTCCTTGAATGAGAGGTTATTCAAGAATCAAGAGTCACAATACCTTCATTATTGAAGACCCGTGAAATTGAAGAAGAAATCAGTTGAAAACCCATCTTCTAGCTTGAGCTTCATCAAGGTCTTCAATGGAGTTTTTGAGAGAATCTATTTTGAGAGGGAAGGGTCAATTTGAATAATGGGGTCTAATTCTAGGTTATGGGGTTTTAACCAACTTAAAATACCCTAAAATAGGTAGAATAACCGTTTATAATAATTCCCCAAAGTACCCAAAATACCCCTCACTTAGTTGGACCTTTATAAACAAGTCAAACTTGAGTTTTATTTTTGCAGATTTAGTCGGGAAACAAGTTCGCAACGCGGAGGTGTTCCCACAAGTTTTCATAAATTAATTCCGAGATAGTAGAGTCCGCGACATGTCCGCGACGCGGACATTCCCCCTCCAAGCACAACTTCAAGCTGCCTTGGCAGCTTGCTTGGCCAAGTTTGGGGTCCTCCTCGGGGACCCTTAGGGTGGCCCCCGGGGCGTCGTATCCGAATGTTTTGACCCTAAAAACATTTATTAAGACACTAGGGTCACCTCCACTAATTTTAGACTCCAAACAACACATAAAAACATGAACAACATACTAGAACACACCGACACGTAAACGACTTTTTTCTGAACGTCTTGGTCGTCCCTTGATGTTTGACTTCCAAACTCTTTAACGCTAACTAAAAAGGCTATTCTTCAGTATTTTAACAAGTTATTAATGCATAAAATCCATGTGAGGCTCTACTTTATCCTACTTTATTTTGAGGGTCGTTACAGTGTTGATTAGGAGCTATCTTTTCTACTCCTTCATTCTCCTCAACAACCCTATGTGGTTCATTGACATTCTGCTGAGCACCTCTAGCATGGGCCGCAACATCTTGTCTTAATCTTTGCCTCTGGGCTTCAAGTTCCGGTGCATTCACCATTTTCCTCATGGTTTTACTCAATTTGGGATCGTAAAGAATCAAAGGTGCTCCCTTACTTCTAGTGTTTGGCATGCACTAGTGAACTCGCCTATAAATGAGACAGACAAGAAACAAGAAGTAAAATTAGGAAATACAACTACATATGAAATAATAGCTAGTAAAGTATTTCTGAACCAAAATTCCTTGGCACCAAAATTAAAATTTGGTACGTCCAAACTTGCACCTCAATAAAGAAGTATAAACGGTTGAAGTAAATTTATATAACTTAGCTGGAGTTGAGGTCGATCCCACAAATAATTTGCTACAAAAATGACCTTATTGACGCTTTTATTCAATTACGATTAATATTTCCAAAAGAGAGTATATTGTGGAAAGTAAATATTGGATTGTTTTATGTTTAAATAACCAATGTTGAATTTAGCTTCATAGTTAACAAGAGCAATAATATTAGTTTCAAGATTTGAATTATTGATCTAATGAGACGAGGATTATGTTACCTTGAATTCCTATACTAATAACCCTCTGTTGTTAATATTACATGTGCCTAGCAAGTTAGATACATCTAAACACTTCTCAGCCATATTAGATGACATTCACTCTTTTCCTCTTGGTCTTAGATTCTTTTGATGTTTACCCTTGCATACTTGTTAAGGAGATTCTCTTCTCTCACACTCAAATCTTCATAACAAGTTAGTGGAATTTTGTTCCAACTTTTTCCTAATTATCCCTTTTCTCTCAAACAAGAGGTAAATACAAGCAAGTGCTAATCGTGCACTCATTAGAAAGCTATCATTATGAAAGTAGAATCAACATGTGAAATTAACAACTAAACATTACTTGTATTTTGAATCCGTTGTTATGCTTTAGTCATGGTTCCGACAACCCTAGTTGTGGCATTTAGCCTCTCATTATTTCAAGAAAATAAGAAGAACATATTATTGAAAGCATGGCATAAGAAACTTACATTAATAGCAAACCAAAAGATTCTTGATTATCAATACTAAATCATGATCACAAAATTCTAATCCAAAGTAATTGGCTAATCGAAGTATTTGAAATTGGAAACTACATTTCTCTTCACTCTCAATGTCTCAATATTCCAACGATAAAAAGTAATATCCAAAAAATAAATGGGAAATGGTATGAGTGACCCTTATACTTGTATGTGTTTTTATTTCGAACCCACCTACTCAACACTTTGACAACTAAACCCTTAAAGTCGTAAAAACACTATATTTTAAACCCTTTTCTCATTGGATCACCATGTGTGTAATCCAACCTCTTACATATGTAATTTTATGTCATTTTTTTCATGACACGTAACAAATTAAATATTAAGAAAGTGAAAAACTCAAATATTTAACTTTTGTAAATTCTGCATTTTTTTAAATAGTAATGTTCTTCAATATTTATATTTGCTAAAACTTTGAGCACCATATCCATGAAAAATAGATGAAAAATTCTTCTTTATTTGACTTTAAATTTCAACTACAAGTTCACTAACACAAATCTAATAAGCCCCAATCACAAATTTGAATTAATTTTACAAATTCACAAAACCCATTTGTTGTTCTTCAAGCTTTCTCAAGCTTATCAATTGAGTTTTCAACTTTTTCAATACCCAACATCACCCTTTAAGTTAATGCATATCATACCTCTTCTTTGAATCTAACTAACACAAACAATGGTTTCAACTTTTAAGAAGAAAAAAAACTAAGAATTTAGAAAAATGGGGACAAAAAAAATAAATTAATGGTGGGGTTTTGTTTTTTTGCAAAGAGGGTAGTAGCTTGAAAAATAAAAAGAGAGAGTATGGGGGTGATTTCTAAGGAATATAAGATATTTTTTTGTAATGCCCCGGAAACTAGTAAGTTGAACTACAGAGTTCTAGAGCTTTTTGTAAGAGTTTTGGAGTGTGGTATGAGGATTAAAAGTCGTAAAAATGATTCCAAACTTAGTATGGAGGTTTAAGGGTTGGGGCGTCAAGGTACGACCTCCTAAGGACCACACAAGGGGGTCCTTGAGGAGGACCTCAAAACAGCCCAAAAAGCTGTAAAAAAAATAGCCCACCTACGTTTGGCACCTACTGGCCGTAGGTGGACCCACGCCCCATGGGTTGGAGTCATGGGTCAGGGATTGAATTGGCCTGAAATTTCAGCTTCTGAACCATCACCTACGGAGGTGCAGCACGCTCCATGACCCCACCCACAGTCCATCGGTGGTGGTTTCGTGAGTCAAGGCAGTTTTTAAAGTTATGTTTTTAGTTAGGGGATTTGGGAATTAATTAGTTATTAATTAGGGGTTAAGGGAGGTCGGATAGTTAGTTATTTAACCACTTATATAAGATTAATAAGACCCCTAAACTAAGTCATTAACTCATTCATCTAAGAACCCCAAAACACTCTCAATTAATACTCTCTCAAGAAGAGGGCAGATTTTCCTCCATTGAAGAGAGCTTGATTAGGAATATGAATTGAGGTATGTTAGCTTAATCATCTATGGGTTCTTCCACCCATAGAGCCCCCAAGGTTTTCCCCCAATTGTGAAGTCAAAAACCCAATTCTAGCTAGGGTTCTTCTTACATTGTGGGTAGGGTTTAGGTATTATTCCAATCTACTTGATAGTACCTAATTATGATTGTATTGGCTTTTAATAATGATTATATGATAAATTTATATGATTTTTATGGTAAACGCTAGTCTGAATTGATGAATGTGATATTTGTGGGTTTATGCCCTTAGAGGTGAAATTGAAGGTTCATAGGTAATCTTCTTAAATCAATGTCATGTGTAGTAATTGCTCAAGCTTAGGAATACCTAGACATGAATTGAACTAGAATCTATACAACATGATTGATCTTGACTAGTAAAGTTGGAATTGAACCTTTAGGATGAATTGTGGCAATAATCACCTAGTAATGAAGAAAGTGATTGAATGCCTTGTAATCTAGGTTCATAATATGTTTCAATGATGAAGAGTTGTTGAGAATGAAGACTCATAGTTGTGAATGTTGATCACTAGAGCTTTAGAGTGAAGCTAATATGATTAACTATAGATGCTAAGGCTTTGAGACTAAAACCTACATTTGAATACAAGGCCAATGAATAGAATTATGTTGAAAGATCTTTACCTACCTAATTCACCTTATGAATCATAGACGGTAGGAAGTGATAGAATCACATAAGTCATGATGATATCCTTGTCTAATATAGAATTTTAGACACGACGTTAGGCATGAAGATGAACTTAACAAGAAAGACTTCTCACATAGTAATGGTTCTAGGGTTGAAGGGCTTCTCTTACCTAATTGAACCTAAGCTTATAGAGCCTTTATACCTAGGTCATAGATGGTAATAGTTGCTCACACGTGGTCTAAACAAGGTATTAGCATGGATTGGTTGTCAAGGATATCTTTCCATAAACTTGAGTTAAAGTAGTGACTAAATGATTATCTTGTGGGATTAAGGCCTAACACCGAGTGGATATTGAAATGAGAAGGAAGTTCCCACCTAGTTGAGTTTCGGCTTCTATGAAGGTTCCCACCTAGTTGAGTTTGGGCTTCTAACATGGAATCTCTCTCCTAGAAAAGTCCAGATTTCCCAAAGTGTGTCTCATGAGATGGAAGCCCACACTTAGAGGAGTTTTGGGTTTCTAGTAGCAATCTCCGTATCCCATAACTACGTACCCCGTAGGAAGTTAGCTAGTTTATCCAACTAAGCTAACAACCCGGTTCTACCTTAGGCAAGAGGACCAACCCTTGATGGTATGGGTAACACCTTGAGAGATCATCTGATAGCTAATATGTTCTCATGTCGGTTACGGCCATATCTTAATTAAACAAGATTAGTAATGAACTAACATTGTGCTCAATGTAGCATCTCCTAGAGTTCAAACCTTATGGACTAAGATTATGCATAAAGTAGCATCTCCTAGAGTCCAATACAAGTAATGAACTAAGATTGTGCTTGAAGAAGCATCTCCTAGAGTTCAACCTTAGTGGACTAATATTATGCTTTAAGTAGCATTTCCTAGAGTTCAAGCATGATGAACTAAGATGTACTTAATGTAGTATATCCTAGGGTTCAAAGTAATTAGGAACCAAGATAGGCTTAGTGAAGTACCTAATAGTGTTCCTAAGTATAAATGGGCATAGACATATTTAATGTAGTATCTCACAAGGTCCATGTTAATAATGAACCTAGATATGCTAAAAGAAGTATCTCATAAGGTTAAACCTAATAATGAACTTAGATGTGCTTAAGTTAGTACCTCATAGTGTTCTAACGTTTAAAGAGACGAACTTACTTCCAACCCAAGAAGCATTAGAATGAGGACCTAAAAGTGAACTAAGATCATGCTTAATGTAGCATCTCCTAGAGTTCCAACATGATGAACTAAGATGTACCTAGCATAGTATCTCTTAGGGTTGAAACAATGAAGAACTTAGATAGACTGAGTAAAATGTCTCGTAGTGTTCCTATGTTTTAAAAAAGGGGCTTGTCCTCAAATTAAGGGACATAAGTATGATCACCTAAAGAAGTACTTAGTACGAGTGGTAGTATGGGATTCCACTCATGCATTGCACAAGTATGACTTAAGGTTTCCTTATGAGTGTTGTCTTACATGAGGTATGCTTAGATATGATTGTGCTATAGTTGCCTTCCTTGATATGATATGATTGACTAAGGGTGATAGTTCCCTTGTCTATATGAAGTAAGATAATAATGAGACCAAAGTAGGGTAGATATAACTACGATGACTTCAAGGTTATGCTTAGTGTGAAGGGTAGTATGGGATGCCTTTCTTACATTGCACAAGTGTGCTTTGAGGTTACTTAGGAGTATGGTTCCCTTATGGTAGTAAGGCTTAAGACTTGACCATGTATATAGGCTATGATTAAGATGACCAAAAAGGGATACTTGGCTTGGGTGGTATTATGGGATGCTATTCATGCTTTGCACTTGTATTCTTTTGAGGTTACTTAAGAATGGTGCTATTATGGTATGGATGACTAAGAGTTAATTTATGCTTATATGATGGTTATGTTGGAGACTTTGCTTATTATGATGATATTGTCTCTTATGCTTATTATTGATGTTTCATGAAGTATTTCATATGATATTGGATTATGGCTTATGTTGACTAACCCTTGTCTTATGTTCTTATGATTATGCTAGCTAACATATTTAGTACAGTTTGTACTAACACATACTTAGCATATTCTAATCAAATGTAGGTTTTGGAGACTTGAGTGCTATCTTGAAGCTAGGTTTCTTAAGGAGCTAAGGAGTTCAAGATCTTGGTGAGTCCTCATAGCTTCGAGGACAACACCCACATTTCATATTTGTCTTTTTATTTTCCTGTTGAGACAATTATATGGGATGTGTCCCAAGAGTTTATTGTAAAAAGTTGTATTAGATGGTTTGAGACAAAGTTTAGAAAGGCTACCACTTGCTTTTAGGAAAATGACTTCGATTGTAAAAATTTTTAAATTTTCCTGTATTTTTCTATTACCTATGTTTATGATATGCTAAGGGCTTTCATGAGACCCCTTCGGGGTCAAGTACACCGTGTTACTTCTAGGGTGTACCTTTGGGTCATGAAAAATATGCTAATCAGAACACAAGGTTTAGAATGGTTCTAGGATTTTCTCGAACCACGTCTAGAAGAGTCTTGTTCATAAATGAGAAGCGCGCCACATTTATGAATAGGAGGCAATTGGATGCTTAGGAAATCTCACTTCCTTATTCTCTAAATCGTGCCATAGAGTTTGGCTTTAGTAGGCCCTTTTTTTAATCTGTGCCCTATGGTTTTTCAGGGTATGGCTAATACTGGGAGAAATGAGGAAGGTGATGAGGAACAAGAGGTTCCTCTCCAAGTTCCACCACAAGCTCTTCCTCAAGTTCCTAATGATGAGGGGGCTATGACAAATGTGGAAATAAGGTCGGCTCTCCAAATATTGACTCAAGCCATGATGGCCCAAGTGAATAGGGATACTAGAACTCATGAGAACCCTAATGTGAGCACCGTAGCTTCATGGTTGATAGATTTCATTAGCATGAACCCTTTTATGTTCTTTGGTTCCAAAGTGGGTGAAGATCCTCAAGACTTTGTGGAAGAGGTTTACAAGATAATAGATGCCATGGGGGTGACTTCTATAGAGAAAGTGGAGCTAGCCGCTTACCAATTGAAGGATGTGGCCCAAGTATGGTATACTCAATAAAAGAGGAACAGGCCGGTAGAGGCGGGTCCCATAGATTGAGAGGTGTTCAAGAAAGCATTTCTTGATAGGTTCTTTCCCCGAGAGATGAGGGAAGTTAAGGTAGAATAATTTATCAACCTTCGCCAATGAGGTATGAGTATTCAAGAATATTATCTCAAATTCACAAAGTTGTCCAAGTATGATCCGTCTTTGCTGGCAGAATCTAGGGATGAGATAAATAGGTTTGTGACGGGTGTGTCTAGTTTGGTAAGGAAAAATTGTCTTTCGGCAATGCTTCATGATAACATGGATATATCCCTTCTTATGATGTATGCTCAACAAATGGAGGATGAGACACTCCAACACAAGAATAGGGAAGTGAAGAGACCTATGACCGATAATGGGGATTTCTCCAATGCTAGATCCGATGGATATGGTCAACCTAGGACCCAACAAAAACATTCCAACCAAGAGAGGGTGTCTAAACCTAAGTCCCAAAGAGGGAGTAATAGTGAATCTGTGTTACTTTAGCCTACTTACTCCAAGTGTGGAAGAAGTCATTATGGTGAGAGTCTATCCGGAGAGGAGGGGTGCTATGGTTGTGGTGATGAGGGTCAGAAGAAAAGAGATTGTCCAATCCTTAGGGCTAAAGGGAGGGAGGCCAAGTCCAATGCTTCCAAGTAAGCCTAGGCTCGAAGTTCTCCAAACTAGTGGTGATCAAGAGTGACCTTCTTATGTGACTACCGGTATGTTTTTAAGCTTTATTTGATTATGGTATTACTTGGTCCTTTATGGCTTGATATGCTAGACCTTGAAGTTGTCTTTAGTATGAATGATGTTTAGAAGAGTTTGTGTAGGCTTACTCCAAAGGGGGAGATAGTGTGTCTATCTAGTAGGGTTATTGTGTGTTTATGTGTTGCCATGATTTCCTTGTATGCATGTTCATGAAAATGCTTAGGTCTTGTTAGAAATGACTTATATCCATTGTTTTCCTCATGTTGTAGTACATTTGAGTAGGTTTGCATATAGACTTCATGAGATGAATTATGAGCATGCCTTAGTTTTGGGAGTTGAAAGATTCCTCCTTGAATAAATGCGTTTTAAGAGTAAATTGCATTTAGGATCCAAGAGTGTATATTGAGCATGTTTAGTTAGGAGATGTTAGTTCCTCCTAGAGAATGAGTAAATAAGAAACTTTCATGCATTTTGGGTTGGTAGATGTAGTTCCTACTCCCTTTTGTTGCATTGGATATGTTTAATTTGGAATTGAAGTCTTCTTCCTAGGTTATGTGCATTTATGTATTGCATGCATGATGGGCTGCTTGTGTAGAGTTTTGACTTTAAGAAGTGTTTAGAATCATTATTTGAGGACGAATGATCCCAAGGGGAGATATTGTAATACCCCAGAAACTAGTAGGTTGAACTAGAGAGTTGTAGAGCTTTTTGTACGAGTTTTGGAGTGTGGTATGAGGATTTAAAAGTCGTAAAAATGATTCCCGAACTTAGTATGAAGGTTTAAGGGTTAATACGTCAAGGTACGACCTCCTAAGGACCACCCAAGGGGTCCTTGAGGAGGACCTCAAAACAGCCCATCTACTGGCCGTAGGTGGACCCATGCCCCGTGGGTTGGGGTCATGGGTCATGGACGGAGTCGGCCTGCATTTTCAGCCTCTGAACCAGCACCTACGGAGGTGCAGCATGCTCCGTGACCCCACCCACGGTCCGTGGTGGTTGTTTCGTGAGTCAAGACAGATTTTAAAGTTAAGTTTTTAATTAGGGGGTTTTGGAATTAATTAGTTATTAATTAGGGATTAAGGGAGGTCGGTTAGTTAGTTATTTAACCACCTATTTAAGCTTAGTAATACCCCTAAACTAAGTCATTAACTCATTCATCTAAGAACCCCAAAACTCTCTCAAATAATTCTCTCTCTAGAAGTGAAAAAGAAGAAGTAGAAGAAGAGAAGAGAAGAGGGCTGATTTTACTCCATTGAAGAGAGCTTGATTAGGGCTATGAATTGAGGTATGTTATATTAATCATCTATGGGTTCTTCTACCCATAGACCCCCCTAGGGTTTCCCCTAATTGTGAAGTGCAAAACCCAATTCTAGCTAGGGTTCTTCTTACATTGTGGATAGGGTTTAGGTATGATTCCAATCTAGTGGATAATACCTAATTATAATTTTATTGGCTTTGAATTATGATTATATGATGAAATTATGTGATTTCTATGCTAAACACTAGTCTGAATTGATGAATTTGATATTTGTGGGATTATGCCATTAGAGGTGAAATTGAAGGTTCATAGGTAATCTTCTTAAATCAATATCATGTGTAATAATTTCTCAAGATTAGGAATACCTAGACATGAATTGAACTAGACTCTATACAACATGATTGATCTTGACTAGTAAAGTTGGAATTGAACCTTTAGGACAAATTGTGGCTAGAATCACCTAGTAATGAAGAAAGTGATTGGACGCCTTGTAATCTAGGTTCATAATATGTTTCTATGATGAAGAGTTGTTGAGAATGGAGACTCATAGTTTTGAATGTTGATAACTAGGTCTTTAGAGTGAAGCAAATATGATTAACTATAGATGCTAAGGCTTTGAGAGTAAAACCTACATGTGAATACAAGACCAATGAATTGAATTGTGATGGAAGATCTTTACCTACCTAATTCACCTTATGAATCATAGATGGTAGGAAGTGATAGAATCACTTAAGTCATGATGATATCCTTGTCTAATGTAGAATGCTAGACATGATGTTAGGCATGAAGATGAACTTAACATGGAAGACTTCTCACCTAGTAATGGTTCTATGGTTGAAGGGATTCTCTTATCTAATTGAACCAAAGGCTATAGAGCCTTTATACCTAGGTTATGCATGGTGCTAATTGCTCACACATGGTCTAAAAGAGGTATTAACATGGATTGGTTGTCAAGGACATCTTTCCATAAACCTAAGTCAAAGTAGAGACTTAATGATTATCTTGTGGGATTAAGGCCTAGCACCGAGTGGATATTGAAATGAGATAGAAATTCCCACCTAGTTGAATATGGGCTTCAATGGAGGTTCCTACCTAGTTGAGTTTGGGCTTCTATCGAGGTACTTACATAGTTGAGTTTGGGCTTCCAACATGGGATATCTCACCTAGAAGAGTTCGGATTTCCCAAAGTGTGTCTCATGAGTTGGAAGCCTACACCTAGAGGAGTTTTGGGTTTCTAGTAGCAATCTATGTATCCCATAACTACGTGCACCGTAGGAAAGTTAGTTAGTGGATCCAACTAAGCTAACAACCTGGTTCTACCTTAGGCAAGTAAACCAATCCTTGATGATGTGGGTAACACCTTGAGAGATCATGTGGTAGCTAATATGTTCTCATGTAGGTTAAGGCCATATCCCAATTAAACAAGATTAGTAATGAACTAAAATTGTGCTCAATGTAGCATCTCCTAGAGTTCAAACCTCATGGGCTAAGATTATGTATAAAGTAGCATCTCCTAGAGTACAATACAAGTAATGAACTAAGATTGTACTTGAAGAAGCATCTCCTAGAGTTCAACCTTAGTGAACTAAGATTATTCTTTAAGTAGCATTTCCTAGAGTTCAAGCATGATGAACTAAGTTGTACTTATTGTAGTATCTCCTAGGGTTCAAAGTAAAAAGGAACTAAGATAGGCTTAGTGAAGTGCCTCATAGTGTTCCTAAATATAAAAAGACTTAGACATATTAAAGGTAGTATGTGATAGGGTCCGTGTTAATAATGAACCTAGATATGCTAAAAGAAGTATCTCATAGATAGTTTTCAAAGTTCTAAAGAGAAGAACTTAGTTCCAACCCAAGAAGCATTAGAATGAGGACCTAAAATTGAACTAAATTCAGTCTTAATGTAGCATCTCCTAGAGTTCCAACATGATGAACTAAGATGTACCTAGTATAGTATCTCTTAGGGTTGAAACAATGAAGAACTAAGATAGACTTAGTAAAATGTCTCCTAGTGTTCCTATGTTTTCAAAAAGGGGCTAGTCCCAAAATTAAGGGCCATCAGTATGATGACCTAAAGAAGTACTTTGTATGAGGGGTAGTATGGGATGCCACTCATGCATGGCATAAGTATGACTTATGGTTGCCTTATGAGTGTTGTCTTACATGCGGTATGCTTAGATATGATTGTGCTATAGTTGCCTTCCTTGATATGATATGATTAACTAAGGGTGATAGTTCCTTTGTCTATATGAGGTAAGCTAATAATGAGCCCAAAGTAGGGTAGATATGACTACGATGACTTCAAGGTTATGCGTAGTGTGAAGGGTAGTATGGGATGCCTTTCATACATTGCCCAAGTGTGCTTTGAGGTTACTTAGAATTATGGTTCCCTTATGGTATAAAGGCTTACGACTTGACCATGTATAGGCTATGATTAAGATGACCAAAGAGGGATACTTGGCTTGGGTGGTATTATGGGATGCTATTCATGCTTTGCACTTCTATGCTTTTGAGGTTACTTAAGAATGGTGCTATTATGGTATGGATGACTAAGATTCAAATTATGCTTAAATGATGCTTATGTTGGAGAATTTTCTTATTATGATGATATTGTCTCTTATGCTTATTATTGATGTTTCATGAAGTATTTCATATGATAAAGGATTATATCTTATGTTGACTAACCCTTGTCTTATGCTCTTATGATTATGCTAGATAACATATTTAGTACATTTCGTACTAACACATACTTTGCCTACATTCTAGTCAAATGTAGGGTTTTGGAGATTTGAGTGCTATCATGAAGCTAGGTTTCTTAAGGAGCTAAGGAGTGGAAAATCTTGGTGAGTCCTCATAGCTTCGAGGACAACACCCACATTTCATTTACGTATTTTTATTTTCATGTTGAAACTATTGTATGGGCTGTGTCCCAAGAGTTTATTCTAAAAAGTTGTATTAGATGGTTTGAGACAAAGTTTAGAAAGACTTCCGCTTGCTTTCTGAAAATGACTTCGATTGAAAAAAGTTGAAAATTTTCCCATATTTTACTATTACCTATGTATATGATATGCTAAGGGCTTGCATAAGACCCCTTCGTGGTCAAGTACGCCGTGTTACTTCTAGGGTATACCCTGGGTCATGAAAAACTTGGTAATTAGAGCACACGGTTTAGAACGGTTCTAGTATTGTCTCAAACCACGTCTAGTAGAGTCTTGTTCATAAATGAGAAGCGCGCCACATTTATGAATAGGAGGCTATTGGATGCTTACGAATTCTAACTTCTTTATTCTCTAAGTCGTGCCATAGAGTTTGGCTTTAATAGGCCCTTTTTTTAATCCGTGCCCTATGGTTTTTCAGGGTATGGCTAATACAAGGGCAAATACTAGGAGAAATGAGGAAGGTGATGAGGAGCAAGAGGTTCCTCTCCAAGTTCCACCAAAAGCTCTTCCTCAAGTTCCTAATGATGATGGGGCTATGACAAATGTGGAAAAAAGGTCGGCTCTCCAAATATTGACTCAAGCCATGACGGCCCAAGTGAATAGGGATACTAGAACTCATGAGAACCCTAATGTGAGCACCGTGGCTTCAAGGTTGATAGATTTCACTAGCATGAACCCTCTTATGTTCTTTGGTTCCAAAGTGGGTGAAGATCCTCAAGACTTTGTGGGAGAGGTTTACAAGATAATAGATGTCATAGGAGTGACTTCAATAGATAAAGCGGAGCTAGCCACTTACCAATTGAAGGATGTGGCCCAAGTATGGTATACTCAATAAAAGAGGAACAGGCCGGTAGAGGCAGGTCCCATAGATTGGGAGGTATTCAAGAAAGCATTTCTTGATAGGTTCTTTCCCCGAGAGATGAGGGAAGTTAAGGTAGAAGAATTTATCAACCTTCATCAATGAGGTATGAGTATTAAAGAATATTATCTAAAATTCACAAAGTTATCCAAGTATGCTCCGTCTTTGGTGGCATAATCTAGGGATGACATAAATAGGTTTGTGACGGGTGTGTCTAGTTTGGTAAGGAAAGAATGCCTTTTGGCAATGCTTCATGATAACATGGATATATCCCATCTTATTATGTATGCTCAACAAATAGAGGATGAGACACTCCAACACAAGAATAGGGAAGTGAAAAGACCTATGACCGATGTTGGGGATTTCTCCAATGCTAGATTCGATGGAGATGGTCAACCAGGGACCCAACAAAAACTTTCCAACCAAGAGAGGATTTCTAAACCTAAGTCCCAAAGAGGGAGTAATAGTGAATTCGTGTTGCTTAAGCCTACTTGTTCCAAGTGTGGAAGAAATCATTATGGTGAGTGTCTAGCCGGAAAGGAAGGGTGCTATGGTTGTGGTAATGAGGGTCAGAAGAAGAGAGATTGTCCAATCCTTTGGGCTAAAGGAAGGTAAGCCAAGTCCAATGCTTCCAAGTAAGCCTAGGCTCTAAGTTCTCCAAACTAATGGTGATCAAGAGTGACCTTCTTATGTGGCTACCGGTATGGTTTTAAGCTTTATTTTGTTATGGTATTTCTTGGTCCTTTGTGGCTTGATATGCTAGACCTTGAAGTTATCTCTAGTATGAATGATGTTTTGAAGAGTTTGTGTAGGTTTACTACAAAGGGGGAGATAGTGTGCCTATCTAGTAGGGTTATTGTCTGTTTATGTGTTGCCATGATTTCCTTATATGAATGTTCATGAAAATTCCTAGGTCTTGGTAAAAATGACTTATATCCATTGTTTCCCTCATGTTGTAGTATATTTGAGTAGGTTTGCATATAGACTTCATGAGATGAATTATGAGCATGCCTTAGTTTTGGGAGTTGAAAGATTCCTCCTTGAATAAATGCATTTTGAGAGTAAATTGCATTTAGTATCCATGAGTGTATATTGAACATGTTTTAGTTAGGAGATGTTAGTTCCTCCTTGAGAATGAGTAAATAAAGAAAATTTCATGCATTTTGGGTTGGTAGATGTAGTTCCTACTCCCTTGTGTTGCATTGGATATGTTTAGTTTGGAATTGAAGTCTTCTTCTTTGGTTATGTGCATTTAGATGTATTGCATGCATGATGGGCTTCTAGTCTAGAGTTATGACTTTAAGAAGTGTTTAGAATAGTCATTAGAGGACGAATGATCCCAAGGGGAGATATTGTAATGCCCCGAAAACTAGTAAGTTGAACTAGAGAGTTATAGAGCTTTTCGTACGTGTTTTGGATTGTGGTATGAGGATTAAAAGTCGTAAAAATGATTCCCGAACTTAGTACGAAGGTTTAAGGGTTAGCGTGTCAAGGTACGACCTCCTAAGGACCACCCAAGGGGTCCTTGAGGAGGACCTCAAAACAGCCCAAAAAGCTGTCAAAAAACAGCCCAAAAAGCTGTCAAAAAACAGCCCACCTACGTTGGGCACCTACTGACCGTAGGTGAACCCATGCCCCGTGGGTTGGGGTCGTGGGTCAGGGACCGAGTTAGCCTGAATTTTCAGCCTCTGAACCAGCACCTACAGAGGTGTAGCACGCTCTGTCACCCCACCCATGGTCCATGATGGTTGTTTCGTGAGTCAAGATAGATATCAAACTTAAGTTTTTAGTTAGGGGGCTTGGGAATTAATTAGTTATTAATAAGGGATTAAGGGAGGTCAGTAAGTTAGTTATTTAACCACCTATACATTCTTAATAAGACCCCTAAGCTAAGTCATTAACTCATTCACCTAAGAACCCCAAAACTCTCTCAAATAATTCTCTCTCTAGAAGTGAAGAAGAAGAAGAAGATAAGATAAGAGGGCAGATTTTCCTCCATTGAAGAGAGTTTGATTAGGTCTATGAATTGAGGTATGTTAGATTAATCATCTATGGGTTCTTCTACCCATAGAGCCCCCTAGGTTTTCCCCCAATTGTGAAGTGAAAAACCCAATTCTATCTAGGGTTCTTCTTACATTGTGGGTAGGGTTTAGGTATGATTCCAATCTAGCTAGGGCTCTTCTTACATTGTGCGTAGGGTTTAGGTATGATTCCAATCTAGTGGATAATACCAAATTATGATTGTATTGGCATTGAATTATGATTATATGATGAATTTATGCAATTTCTATGGTAAACCCTATTCTGAATTGATGAATGTGATATTTGTCGGTTAATGCCATTAGAGGTGAAATTGAAGGATCATAGGTAATCTTCTTAATCAATGTCATATGTAGTAATTGCTCAAGATTAGGAATACCTAGACATGAATTGAACTAGACTCTATACTACATGATTGATCTTGACTTGTAAAGTTGGAATTGAACCTTTAGGATGAATTGTGGCTAGAATCACCTAGCAATGAAGAAAGTGATTGAATGCCTTGTAATCTAGGTTCATAATAAGTTTCTATGATGAAGAGTTGTTGAGAATGAAGACTCATAGTTGTGAATGTTGATAACTAGGGCTTTAGAGTGAAGCTAATATGATTAACTATAGATGCTAAGGCTTTAGAGTGAAGCTAATATGATTAACTATAGATGACAAGGCTTTGAGAGTAAAACCTACATATGAATACAAGGCCAATGAATAGAATTGTGATGAAAGATCTTTACCTACCTAATTCACCTTATTAATCATAGATGGTAGGAAGTGATAGAATCACATAAGTCATGTTGATATCCTTGCCTAATGTAGAATTCTAGACATGATGTTAGGCATAACGATGAACTTAACATGAAAAACTTCTCACATAGTAATGGTTCTAGGGTTGAAGGGATTCTCTTACCTAATTGAACCTAAGGCTATAGACCCTTTATACCTAGGTCATGGATGATGATAGTTGCTCACACATGGTCTAAAAGAGGTATTAAAATGGATTGGTTGTCAAGGACATTTTTCCTTAAACTTGAGTCAAAGTAGAGACATAATGATTATCTTGTGGGATTAAGGACTAGCACCGAGTGGAAATTGAAATGAGATAGAAGTTCCCACCTAGTTGAATTTGGTCTTCTATGGAGGTTCCTATCTAGTTGAGTTTGGGCTTCCAACATGGGATATCTCACCTAGAAGAGTCCGGATTTCCCAAAGTGTGTCTCATGAGATGGAAGCCTACACCTAGAGGAGTTTTGGGTGTCTACTAGCAATCTATGTCCATAACTACCTGCCCCGTAGGAAAGTTAGCTAGTAGATCCAACTAAGCTAACAATCCGGTTCTACCTTAGGCAAGTAAACCAATCCTTGATGGTGTGGGTAACACCTTGAGAGATCATGTGATAGCTAATATGTTCTCATGTCGGTTAAGGACATATCCCAATTAAACCAGATTAGTAATGAACTAAAATTGTGCTCAATGTAGCATCTCCTAGAGTTCAAACATGATGGGCTAAGATTATGTATAAAGTAGCATCTCCTAGATTCCAATACAAGTAATGAACTAAGATTGTGCTTGAAGAAGCATCTCCTAGAGTTCAACCTAAGTGAACTAAGATTATGCTTTAAGTAGCATTTCCTATAGTTCAAGCATGATGAACTAAGTTGTACTTAATGTAGTATCTCCTAGGGTTTAAATTAATAAGGAGCTAAGATAGGCTTAGTGAAGTACCTCATAGCGTTCCTAAGTATAAATGGACTTAGACATATTTAAGGTAGTATCTCATAGGGTACATGTTAATAATGAACCTAAATATGCTAAAAGAAGTATCTCATAGGGTTCAACCTAATAATGAACTTAGATGTGTTTAAGTTAGTACCTCATATTGTTCTAAGGTCTAAAGAGACAAATTTAGTTCCAACCCAAGAAACATTAGAATGAGGACCTAAAAGTGAACTAAGATCATGCTGAATGTAGCATCTCCTAGAGTTTCAACATGATGAAGTAAGATATACCTAGTATAGTATCTCTTAGGGTTCAAACAATGAAGAATTAAGATAGACTTAGTAAAATGTCTCCTAGTGTTCCTATGTTTTCAAAAACGGGCTAGTCCCCAAATGAAGGGACATCAGTATGATGACCTAAAGAAGTACTTAGTATGAGGGGTAGTATGGGATGCTACTCATGCATTGCACAAGTATGACTTAAGATTGCCTTATGAGTGTTGTCTTACATGAGGTATGCTTAGATATGATTGTGCTATAGTTGCCTTCCTTGATATGATATGATTGACTAAGGGTGATAGTTCCCTTTTCTATATGAAGTAAGATAATAATGAGACCAAAGTAGGGTAGATATGACTATGATGACTTCAAGGTTATGCTTAGTGTGAAGGGTAGTATGGGATGCTTAATTGCCCAAGTGTGCTTTGAAGTTACTTTGGAGTATGGTTCCCTTATGGTAGAAAGTCTTAAGACCTGACCATGTATATAGGCTATGATTAATATGACCAAAGAGGGATACTTGGCTTGGGTGGTATTATGGGATTCTATACATGCTTTGAAATTGTAATCCTAAGACAACTAGACAGCTTCCAGCTCTATCAGGTCCCTGTTGTTCTTGAGGATGATACTTCTCTTGAGTGTTAGCCTTTGCAAGAGTTCTTGTGAGTTTTCAAGTTGCAAAAACTAAAGTTGTGTCTATTGGACATAATATTTATGAAGAATAGACGCAACCTTCGAGGCCATGCCATTGGCCAAGGTTTCTGCCACAGTTGGAGATTGTGCACCAACCAATTGTACTTTTTACAGCCTGACATTTGTGTGTATATTGTCATAAGGATCAGGTCCCTTTACAAGGTCCCATGGTTTTGCCAAATCATCAAAACTGCAAATAACAGGTGTTATTAGCAATGAAGAAGATAAAACAAGGATGTTGATGTCAGGGCCACAAATTCTATGTCAAGAAAGGAAAAAACTAATAAATGGCATCAAACTGCATTATTTCAAGTGAGATTATTTTTATTTATTTAAATTGAAAAGATTACAGGTAATATTTTAATTGTTCCTTATAATTAACTATGTAAATTATAAGTTGTTTATTCCCAAAAAATTACATTATAGGTAAATTTAATAGGTAACAATTAAAATATGGATTACATTTACATAAATTTAAAAATATTACATATCGTAAGTTTTAATTTTATGTAAAACTTCCCACGTTTTATATACATAACTATCCCAATAATGTTAATAAAATTTAGGAATTACAATTTATGTTTATGTTTATATTTACATAAATTTAAAACACAAATCAATTTATCCTATTTGTCTGTAACTATATTTCCACAATATATCTGACAGATAATTGCATTTACAAATAATGATGCTATAATTTAGGAATTAAAATATTTTGCATGTACAAATAATGATGCTATAGTATAGAATTAAAATATATTTATATAAAATTAAATATATAATAGGAGAAATATTTATATAAAATAATTTAGTAAGGAAATACTTAAATTAAAATCAGAAAAGGAACAAAAAAAATATTTATAATAAAAAAAGGAACAAAAGAAATATTAACTAAGTAATCAACAAAATTAATTTAAAATCTGAAATAAAAAGTAAAAACAATTTAAATGTTAAAATCTTTTTAAAGGAGAAGAATACTTATGCACGATGGAGTTTTTTAAAACACAATTCATATTCAATTAACAAAGTTAATTTATAATCTGAAATTAAAAATATTTTAAATCTGAAAATCTTTTTAAATCTTAAAATATTTTCATTTTAAACAACAAAAAAAAAGATTTTTTTAAAATCTTCCCACGTTTTAAAAAATAAGACGAATCTCTTCTTCCTTTCCTATTATATATTTTTGTATCTATTGTTTTTAATTTTTTATCGACTTTTAATAATTATATTATAGCATCAGATTTTTGCTCGATATTGAGATAAAGTAAAAATAGGAGTAACTGGCCTATGAAAGTGAAAAACATCCTTTAAGGTTATGTATCATGGTGAAAATTTTTAGAGAATTAGAAAAAAATAAATGTAAGTTTTGATGCATTTGATATTTGTTATATTAGAAAGATAAAGTATAATGAATATTTTATTTAAGTTGAATATCTGAATAAAATAAGTATAATGCCTCTGATTATGATCCGTTAGCATCTTTGAAATAGTTGGAATTGTTACAAAAGATAATAGTTTTGCATCGTTTTGGCCAAGAATGACATTCATATTATTTTTTTCCCTTTTCTGAGTGAAAGTTGGGAGGTTTAAATAAAAATATTTGTCAATTAAATTTGTGTTTTTTTCAATAGTATTATATTAATTATCATTAAAATAAAAAATTAATTAAAAATCTACATGCATCACATAAAACCACGTGTCATTTTTAGGATAAAATTAGTTGTCATTGTAATTTTAAGTTATTGGTATTATTAAGTGCATAATACATTTTATTAGTTATTTTTAAGTATAAAATTATCACATTTTAATGATCTGCACAACGTGTGGGCACGTATACTAGTAATAAATAATATAATAAAAGTAAAAAATTAAAAACTGATTGTCAATGAAAAAATAAAAACTGTGGGTTTTCGAAGGGGAAATGGGTAGTGTTTTCTTTTCCATTTTTAATTTGTTAAATCTATCCGGATAACATGCCTATAATAGAAAGAGGAAACTTTCAATTCAAAATAAAATAAAAAACAATTAAATTGCTAATCAAAAAATAATAATCTAAAACTTATTGTCAAAAAAAATTAAAAAATTTAAAAACTGTGGATTTTCATAGGGGAATTAGGTAGTTTTTTCCTTCTTTGGATTTTATAGGGGAATTGGGTAGTTTTTTCCTGTTTTTTTTCTAAAAAAAGAGATTATTAAATTCTATCCGAATAGCATGCCTTATTTTTATTTTATTTTTAATAATAGAAAGAAAAAACTTTCAATCCGGATTAATAAACAAAGAACCCACGTCTTAAAAGAAAAGTTGGTCATGATAAGATATTTAAATAATTATTTTAAAATTTGAATTTCAAACAATAACTTACCTTATCCTTTAAAAACATTTAAACATCATAAACCTACATCTTTGGAAAATAACTACATTTCCACATCTTCTTAAATCAACTCCTCAAAATATGAATCTAAACATGTGTAAAACAAAAATCACATTCAAACAAAAATCTAATTGCACTTACATAAGATCATAAAAGCATATTTAGATCGTAAAAGTATATTGTGTGTAAATATGCCCTCTCTCTTAATTATTTGATATGAAATTGTTTGATTATGATTGAAGGAAAAGAAAGAATATATTGTGTGTAAATATGCCCTATCTCTTAATTATTTGATCTGAAATCAGGGGCAGATCTATGGGTACCCGTGGGGTGCCACGGCACCCACTATTCTCGGAAAAAACTTTGTATATATATGTATAAGAAAATTAATACATATTTTCTTTGCCACTCACTAAATAATATAATGAACAGTCCAATTGGCAAAGCAAGCAATTTGCCACACGGGGGTCGTGGGTTCGAACCTCGTCTGCAGTATTAACTTTTTGGAAGTTTTTTCTTTCTTTCTTTTTTCTTTTTGGAAGTTTTTTCTTTCTTTCTTTTTTCTTTTCTTTTTTGTCATTTTTATTAACATGTGAAGGTTTTTTTGGAAGGTTTTTCTTTCTTTCTTTTTTCTTTTTGGAAGTTTTTTCTTTCTTTCTTTTTTCTTTTTGGAAGTTTTTTCTTTCTTTCTTTTTTCTTTTCTTTTTTGTCATTTTTATTAACATGTGAAGGTTTTTTTGGAAGGTTTTTCTTTCTTTCTTTTTTCTTTTTGGAAGTTTTTTCTTTCTTTCTTTTTTCTTTTTGGAAGTTTTTTCTTTCTTTCTTTTTTCTTTTCTTTTTTGTCATTTTTATTAACATGTGAAGGTTTTTTTGGAAGGTTTTTCTTTCTTTCTTTTTTCTTTTTGGAAGTTTTTTCTTTCTTTCTTTTTTCTTTTTGGAAGTTTTTTCTTTCTTTCTTTTTTCTTTTCTTTTTTGTCATTTTTATTAACATGTGAAGGTTTTTTTGGAAGGTTTTTCTTTCTTTCTTTTTTCTTTTTGGAAGTTTTTTCTTTCTTTCTTTTTTCTTTTTGGAAGTTTTTTCTTTCTTTCTTTTTTCTTTTCTTTTTTGTCATTTTTATTAACATGTGAA
>JAJOOE010012652.1:0-32836 GCA_036250405.1 Solanum raphanifolium | reverse complement strand
TTTAAATGTGTGGATGTAAATAAGTTTTTTTTTATTCCGCACTATTTTCATTATTGAATGCAATGAATGACTATGTGGCTCGTATAAGACCCCTTCAGGGTCGAGTACGCCTTGTTACGACTTGGGGGTGCTCCCGGGTCGTGACACGTTGTCTCTGACTTCCCGTCCATTTGTGGATGGAAAGCTGTGCTAAAAGAGAGATGAGTGCCCAACTCCTCATGCAATTTTCCCCAAAATTTGGATGTGAACTGCGTACCACGGTTTGAGATGATAGAAAGGGTCACCCCATGAAGCCTCACTATCTCTTTCACATAAGCCTTAGCCAACTGCTGAGCATTATAGTCTACTCTGACAAGAATAAAATTGGCTGACTTAGTGAGTCGGTCAACCACTACTCAAATGGAATCAAACTTTCCTAAGGTTTTGGGAAGACCAACCACAAAATCCATATCTATCCTTTCCCACTTCCATTCAGGGATTGGCATTCACTGAAGCAAACCTGCAGGCGTTTGGTGCTCATACTTTACCTTCTAATAGTTTTGGCACTTAGCCACAAACTCAGCTATGTCTTTCTTCATACCGGGACACTAATAAAGTCGTTTTAAATCTCGCTACATCTTGGTCAACCCAGATTAATGGAATACCGCGAACCATGGGATTTTGTAAGCATCTTCTGAATCAAGTCATCCACTCGGGGAAAGCAAATTCTCCTCTTAAAACAAAGCACACCTCCCGCATCAAGAACCACATCTTGTGCCTTACCAGACACTATCTTCTTTCTAAGCTCATTCAAACCTCTCATCCTCAAACTGCTTGGCCTTGATCTCCTCAATTAAAGTGGGTCTAACCTCAATGCTGGATAATACCCCACCTTTCTCTGAGATGCCCAACTACATTAACTTAGACTCCAAGTTCTGAATCTCCTATGGCAACGGACACTTGGACACACCCAACCAATCTAAACTATCCATACTTACCGTCTTCTAGCTTAGTGCGTCCGCCACCACATTAGCCTTACCCGGATGATACTGGATGGTAACATCATATTACTTGAGTAACTCCATCCATCTTCGTTGTCTCAGATTTAGGTCCTTTTGAGTGAATACATGTTGTAGACTACGATGGTCAATAAACACCTCACACATAACACCATAAAGGTAATGCCGCCAGATCTTTAGGGCAAACACTACCGCTGCCAACTCCAAATCATGCGTTGGGTAGTTCCTCTCATGCACCTTCAGCTGCCGTGATGCATAAGATATGACATTCTTATAGTGCATCAACATAGCACCCAAGCCCGAATGTAAAGCATCCCAATAAATAATGAAATCTTTACCTTCCACCGGCAGAGTTAGAATAGGTGTTGTGGTCAGAAGAGTCTTGAGTTTTTGGAAGCTCTCTTCGCATTTGTCAGTCCACTCGAAAGGCACCTCTTTTTTAGTCAGCCTTGTCAAATGTGTGGCAATAGAAGCAATGTTTTTCACAAACCGACGATAGTAGCTAGTGAGCCCTACAAAACTCCTAACTTCAGTCATAGAGCTTGGCTGAGCCAATTCTTAACCGCTTCACTCTTTTGGGGATCTACCATTACCCCTTCATTTGAAACAACATTCCCCGAAAAGGCAATTGAAGTCAACAAGAATTCACACTTGGAAAATTTGGCATACAATTCTTGTTTCCCAAGAACACCCAAAACAATACAGAGATGGTCAGCCTACTCTTCCTTACATTTCGAATAAACCAAATTGTCATCAATAAAGACGATAACAAAAGAATCCAAGAATGGTTTAAACACGCCATTCATCAAACTCATGAAGGTTGCAGGTGCATTGGTCAATCCAAAAAACATCACTAAAAACTAATAGTGCCCATAGCGGGTTCTGAATGCCATTGTGTGTACATCCTCAGACCTAATCTTTAATTGATGGTAACTAGACCTTAGAACAATCTTAGAGAAAACTGACGCACCTTGAAATTGGTTGAAAAGATCATCTTTCTGCAGCAATGGATACTAATTTCGAATGGTGACCCTATTCAACTATAGGTAGTCTATGCATATCCTTATACTACCATCATTTTTCTTAACAAACAAGATAGGAGCTCCCCATAGGGAAACACTATGACGGATGAAACCTTTATCAATAAGCTCATGGATTTGAGCTTTAAGCTGTCTTAATTCCATCGGAGACATGCGATAATGAGGAATGGAGATGGGGCGAGTGCCCGGTTCCAAGTCAATGCAGAAATCTATATCTCTATCTAGAGCCATACCAGGTAAATTGATAGGAAACACTTCCTTGAATTCATACACTATAGGAATAGACTCAATAGAGGGAAACTCAGCCTCTACATCCCGAATATGAGCCAAAAATTCCAAACACCTCTGCCCCACTGGTTTCCTAGCCCGAATGGAGGATATGACCTTAGTTTGCTTACGCTTGTACACCTTTTCCCACTCTAACTTTTCCCTACCCGAGATCTCTAGAGTCACTGACTTAGCATTACAATTAAGCATAACATAATAGATGGACAACCAAGTCATGCCTAAAATTATATCAAAGTCAGTCATATCCAAAATAACCAAATCACCCCAAGTCTGAAAATCCATAAACAAGATAGGACAAGTACGATAGACATGGGTGACTATGAAAGACTCTCCAACTAGGGTAGAAACATGGATGGGGGCTTCAAGTACATCACAAAACATATCAAATCCCAAGGTAAACTGAACTGGCACATATGAGCAAGTAGGACCCCGATCAAGTAAGACAGTATCAATGCGGTCATAGACAAGAATAGTACATATGATCACTCCATCCGACGCCTCATCCTTAGTCTTGCCAGGAAAGGCATAACACTGAGCCCTGTCATTTTGACGGGCGACCTCCTTGCCTTGTTGCACT
Organism: Solanum raphanifolium; assembly: GCA_036250405.1. Classification (NCBI taxonomy): domain Eukaryota; kingdom Viridiplantae; phylum Streptophyta; class Magnoliopsida; order Solanales; family Solanaceae; genus Solanum; species Solanum raphanifolium. Next base: position 29,933 of record JAJOOE010012652.1, on the reverse strand, counting down.
GCTCTTCTACCGGCATTACCATTTCCCCAGCCCTCACGGCCTCAGTGATTTCCTCTTCGCCCACCTTGTGGATGCTCTCTACCATTATTACCACTACTCGCTGGTACCACTGCTCTGGTCTGCTGCTGCACAGGGTCAGACATGCATGGATGGGGACAATCTCTCCTCATATACCAGGTTCTCCATAATTGTAGGAACTGCGATCAAAAGATGGTCTGCTGCCTGACGCAGGCACGAATCCCTAATTATCCTGAATAAGATTCTGTTGTGGAGTCCCCGAGTGACCAACTGTAGATGTGGACATGGTTGACTGAATTGGCCGGGTTGCAAGTGTCGGCCTCCTCGAACCCCTGGAGTAGGAACCATGAAAGTTACCTGTGCTCTTGGGCTTCTTAGCCAACGCCTTGGCCTGCCCATCACGTCGAACTCCTTCCACTTTCTTTACAAAGTCAGTCACTTCATTGAAACTTTTACCTGCAGATGTCATGTGAACAGACAATACCTGTAACTCGGAGTTTAATCCCTTGACGAACAGACGAATCCTCTCCTTCTCTAAAGTTACCAACTGAGTAGCATATCTAGACAAGGCATGAAACTTCACCTCATAGGCAGCTACAGTCATACCACTCTTCTCCAAAGCCATAAACTCATTCTTTTTACGATCTCTCAAGGTCCGGGGCACATACTTCTCCAAGAACATAGCATGAAACTACGTTCAAGTGATTGGGGGCAAAACTGACGATCTACATTCCATAGAGGCCCTCTACCACTGCTTAACCTTACCTTGAAGCTAAAAAGTCACAAACTCTACTCCATGTTGATGTACAATTCCCAACTTGTGAAGACTCTCATAGCAATCCAAGATAAACTCATAGGCATCCTCCTTCTCAGAACTATATAACACAGGCGGGTTCAATTTTAAAAACTTAGTCAACATTTCAGGCTCAGTATCCATCTATCACATGACCCAACAAGGGACGGAAGAAGGCCTCAGTGCCTAATGCTCCATTCACCATAGGAATAGTAGCAGTAACGGGGTGGTTGATTGGAGGTTGAGCAGCTTACAATGTTGGAAGGATTGCGGGGCTGACCAACCCCTTCAGAAAAGACATGATATGTTGAGCTAACACTGGGTCTAAGGGAGGAATACTTGTAGTCTCACCCTATACCTCCTCCTCTTGTTCAACATCCTTCTCATTTTTGATTTCCACATTCTCTTGTACCTCTTCATGGGGAGAAGCTGGGAGCATTTATAGCTGGGGCTCCACTTTTGGCGGGTGCCACTCTTCCTCGACCACTACCCCTTCCTTTTCCTCTACCCCTGCCTCGACCGTGGCCTCTTGCTGAAGATTCCTCATCTGGCTCATTGACGGGAGCTTCGGGCCTGACACATGTAACAACCCTCAAAATGAAGTACGATAAAGTAGAGCCTCACATGGGTTTTACACATTAATAACTTGTTAAAATAATGAAGAATAGCCATTTTAGTTAGTTTTAAAGAGTTTGGAAGTCAAACGTCAAGGGACGACCAAGACATTCGAAAACTAGTGTTTTACGTGTTGGTGTGTTCTAGTATGTTGTTCATGTTTTTATGTGTTGTTTGGAGTCTAAAATCAGTAGAGGTGACCCTAGTGTCTTAATAAATGTTTTTACGATCAAAATATCCAGGTACGACTCCCCGGGACCACCCTAAGGGTCCCCGAGGAGTACCGCAACCCTTGGCCAAACAAGCTTCCAAGGCACCTTGAAGTTACTCATAGAGGGAGCATGTCCGCATCATGGACTCTACTATTTCGAAATTTAATTTATGAAAACTTGTGTGAAAACCTCTACGTCGCGAACTCATTTCCCGACGAAATGTGCGAAAATAAAACTCAAGTTTGACTTGTTTAAAAGGTCCAACTAAGTGAGGGGTAGTTTGGGTACTTTGGGGAATTATTATAAACGGTTAGTCTACCTATTTTAGGGTATTTTAAGTTGGTTAAAACCCCAAAAACCTAGAATTAGACCCCATTCTTCAAATTGACCCTTCCCTCTCAAAAATAGATTCTCTCAAAAACTCTATTGAAGACCTTGATGAAGCTCAAGTTAGAAGATGGGTTTTCAACTGATTTCTTCTTGAATTTCATGGGTCTTCAATAATTAAGGTATGGTAACTCTTGATTCTTGGATAATCTCTCATTCAAGGAGTTCTATCAAAGATTTTCAAAAATGATTCAAAGACCAAAATACCCAGTTTTCAATCTTAACATGGGTCCCTTGTCAAACGATTTTCTAAATCATTCTATTGATGAATTAATGTGGAATTAAGGTTTTTAAAATAATTTTCAAAGTTTTTACCTCCCTCTATGTCATTTCAATTAATGTTTGAGTACTATATTGCATTTGAGGGTAAATAGCTTTTTGTTTGTGGTGGGGTGAGGTATTTCCATACCTTCCTCTTTTGATTAGTGTTTTGTTTATATATTGGGTTTTGTGTTATAAATTGTGTTTTGGCACTATGTTTTTGGATATTTGAGCTTGTGTTTCCTTGTTTTAATTGTAAATGGTTTTTGATCCTTTTTGAAAATTTTATGCCACCTCTTGATTGTGTTTGGATGTGGCTGTTCTTTTGCAAATTTGAGTATCAGTTTTGATCAATATCGATGACTTGAATAGTGCTCATAATCGAACAAAAATGAATGTGTGGCTACGATGAGGCCAACTGAAGTTGCTTAGACAATATGTGAATATTTTGCATCTCGTTGTGAATAGCCGGTTATCGAATGAGTCTCTTGTGATAAACATTGCACACTAGCAAAAGTGTGGAGTCTTGTTTGATATTGGTACCAATGCCTTGTGTGATGAGCTTACCGTGAACCTTGTGTGATAACACCTAGAAGTTTCCATGTTGGTCTGGTTGAATAAGTGATGCAAGCTCTTGAAATGATCTTAGGGAACAATTTTAAATAGTGAAACAATTCGACATTATACCTCTTTTGTGGCCCACCTTGTGAGTGTGTGAACTTTGTTTGAGCACCCTTTGAGCCTTACCCTTTTCTTGGAAGAAACTTGATGCAATTGTGACCTTTCTTTATCTCTTCGCCCTTAATCCACATGAGATGTGGTTTTGTTGAATAGCTAACTTTCGCCAAAAGCCTAAGTTGGGGGTGTGGTGAAAAGAGAAGGTAAATAAAGAAATGTGTGGAAATTCCCCTCTACCCATGGTTTTGAAAGAGATGGAACCCCTCCATACAAAAAAAATAAGAAAAAGGAAAAAGTAAGAGTTTTGAAATAAAGTTGCAATAAGAAATGGGGTGTCCAAAGTTTCATGGAAAATGAATAATGGGGTGAATTTTGAACATGAAAGAAATTGTTGAAAAAAAGGGAAGAAAGTGTTGTTCATACCACATTTCATGAGGATAGCAACCACTGAGCCTAAATGACCATACCTTTACACTCAACCCCGTTACAAGCCTTAAAAAGACCTTTTGATCTTCAGTGAGCTGAAATAAGTGTTGATTGGAAAATAAGGGCAAATCCATGGGTGGAGTCATGCATGTGTTCATCTTTGTGAGTGTGAGAGTTGTATGTGATTCCGAAACTATAAAGTGTTGAGCCATTGTGTGTGAAAATGGAATCATTCTTTGTGTGAGGGCATTTGAGTACCTTTGTTGAGCTTGAACTTGCATTTGAAGCAAGTATTGTGAACTTGCGAATCTTTGGTAAAGGTCAGTCACAACTTGAATCTTTGAGTGCAACATTGATCCTATCATGAGTAAGTAGTCTTTTTATGTGCATTCATGATTGCGTCTTGTGCAGCACTGTTTGATGAATCCTTTTTGAACTGCTGAACTTGACTTTTACTTGAGGACAAGCAAAAGTTTAAGTTAGGGGTGTTGATGAGTCCAAGGTTTGGACTCATTTAGGGTTTTATTTACAATGGTTTAGTGTCCTCAAATAATTATTTTGTTCAAATAACTGATGTAAAACCCTTGATTTCCAGGTATATGGATTGAGGAACAAAGCATGGACACTAATTTTGCAAAAAGGAATAAACGAGCTGAAAGAACAAAGAAATGAAAGCCTGGTGATCGCCAAGTCCCTTTTGTGAGTCGCCGAATGGACTTTTGACTGCCTAAAGATCCAGTGTGCCATGCCCTGAAGGAGCAAACCAAGTTGGCGAGAGAAAGGAGCAGTCGGCGGATCGTCGAATGGTTCTGCGATGCACTGTTGGATCGCCTAAAGTTACATAACTTGGGGAAGCTGAAGGACAATGCAGAAAGGCGAAGACATTGACCAACGGGCGGATCGGCGAGCCGGACTTATTGCACCGAATGGCCCTTCGCAACATATTTTTGTTGACTATAAATACATTTTCAAACATTAAGTTTAGTATCAAATTTTATTCTAAACATTTATTACAGTAATTTTTGAGTTTGAACTTTGAGTATTGAGACTAAGTTTTCCCTAAGCTTTGGAGAATAGATGTTTTTCACTTTTGAGAAATTGAAAGTGGGTTTCTGAGATTCTTCAACTTGGAGCATTATAAGGACAAATTTAGTCTTACCCAGTTGATGGAAACACAATTTGGTAACGATATTTTAACTTTTTATGATGTCTAGCTAAAACCCCAATTCTTGGGGTGTGATTATGGGCTGATTTAGCTTATGGGTATTGCTAATTGTTAGTTTAAATGTTGTTTAGAAGTGATTTCAATCATTAATTGTGGTTTAAATTAAAGAATTATAGTTGCAAATGCAGTGCTACCTTCTTATTTTGGGCTTGCTCGAGAGAGAGGTTTTAAAACCAAGATTATTGATTGATGGCTTGTAGGTATTGGGTTGTCATGGGTTCACCTCGAGAGAGTGAATCCTAAACCCTTTTCCATACATTCAGCTCGAGAGAGTGAATGGACTATGGCGTAGGATGTTTTTATTTTGCATGATTGTCGATGTTCGAGAGAAATTGACTTGATTCGGGGTAGATTGTTCGAGAGAAAGTTTACCTCCTCCATAGTCTAGCTTAATCACTAATATCTAGCTATTTTCTAATACTTGCAATTACCCATTTGTCTACATTAGCCTATAATCGAATAACATCCCAAGAACCCATTTCATTATTGTTACTTCATATTATTTGTTGTTATTGTAGTTGTTAATTTCAAACCAAAACCCCCTGTTATTTGACATTCGTGTCACCCCCTTATTTGAATTATGTTTTTATTCGATAATGTCTATTCCTATGACTGATTTGATCAAATTCATACTTTTCAATTGATTCTCAAACACGTACCACTCCCTATGGGATTCGACCCCAACTAATTTAGTTGGGTTATATACCGTCCAGAGATACGTTTAATCAGTGGCCTATACTCGAGAACCATTTTTGGTCCCCAAGTGAACCCTTGGCCTGGCTCAACTACTCAGCGGAAGACTTACTTAAGTGAAATAGAAATTACACATTGAAACTCAACTCATAAGTAAGTATTTTAATTCAAAATACACAAATGAGCATAAGTGTTCAACTCACATACTTTAAAACATCAATAAGGAAAATGAGAAAAAGACTCCTTAACTACTACTGTCTATGAGGCCTCTAAAACAATGCGATGGAAGTCGGGATAAGACCCACGACATCTGAACCAAATTGAAAGATATAAATTAAATCCTCCGCAAGCAAGGAGACTCATCAAAGCTAACTCGAACTACATGTGGTATCAACGATGTGCCTGTTGATGACAATGATCTTCTGTATTTGCATAATGAAACAATGCAGTCCAAATGGCACCAGTACATTGAATGTACGAGCATTTAAGGGGAACATTGAACATAACATAATAGTTTGAACTCAGAAGAATGAAACATACTTACCTCATCTCAACTAAACCTCAACTCATGGATAATCAACTCAATACAGTATAAAAACAACAATAAAGATGCAGTTTATATAAAGCTTTAAAAACAGTAGATAACAACTCAATGTATTTTAAAAAATGAAATAGTAACTCTTTACTCTTAATTGGGAGATTATCTAACCGACAACCATTACTATGAGCTATGTCCTGATACAACATCTCGCCCACGCTGCCAGAACTGCCTCATTCTTTTCTGGAGTATAAGACATCCTCAACTAAGTGGATCCAGTAAGATATGCTTAAAAGAAATAAGGAATCATCTAAAAAGTATGACCCTTTACCCATGTTGGCATACATGGTTTATGAGGACTTTGAGTTGTCTAAACTCATCCCCATATCGGTGCTCAATACTACTCCCAATAATATAACTCATTCTCATATGTTTAAACACATTTCCTCATCCTCATACTTTGAGATTATTACTCAAAAGGTTTTCTTAAAAGAGATTATACTCAAAACTCCTCTTGAACTCATTTAAAAATCAAAGTTTCGTCTCATTTTAAATATAAAACATTTACCCTTGGGAATATGTAGCTCCCATATATTAACTTTGAAAAATGAAATTCAACTCTCCTCATCCTCATACTCAAGTGCTCAAGCCTTAAAACAATAAAAGTTTCCAAATGACTCCTCAAAATGACTCGAAAGAACTCCCTCAAACTTTACTTTTAACTCTATCTTGAATTTGGAAATGTTAATTAAAGAATTATGATTAGGATATAGAGTATCCTTCAATGTTTAATGGAGTTTAGATAGTTGATAATAAGAAATGAGCAAAGACACAAATTAGAGAGCATGGACATGACGTAAAGAAGGAATTATTTTTTTAGTCGCAAAAATAAAATTTGGGAAAGTGAACTTCGTATCCTCTCCACGATATGGAGAGGGGGTAATATTTCTAGGGACTGAAAATTTGAAGCACCTCCGCGACGCGGATCTGGGCGCCTAATTCTGCCCGACCTTTTCTTCGTCTCCCAACGTCGATCCCATTCATACACACTGCAAATCTATGGTCAAAATTCACAAATTTTTATATCCCATAACTTTTTCAATGAAACCCACACAAAGCTCAATGATTAGACTCAACTATTTTGCAAAAATACTTCATCTCAAGGATTTCAAGACCTCAATTAATAATTAAACTCAAGAACTTCTCAAGAACTCAATAATCAACCTCAAGAATGAATTCGTGGGTAAAATTATATATGATTGGTATGAAGGAGAACAAAGCCATCACTATGAAAGCTTACATACCTTGAATGAACTAAGTTCTTGGCGATTTCTCCGAAATCTTTAAAAACTTCTTGAAACTCCACTTTTCTCCTCTTGAACTTTGCCCTAACTTTATTGAACTCTTTAGACTTAGGTGTAAACTGATTTTAATCAGCTTTTACCCCTAATTGGGTGAAAACACTCTTAAGGCTAATGGGGTGAGGAAAAGACCAAAATACCATTCCTTAGTTCGGATGAAATTACTTAAGTGGACAGGCTGAACGCAAACATGCATATCTCCCTCGTCCGAACTCAAAATTTAGCCAAATCAAGGGAGTTGGAAATAGGTTCAAAGATCTTTCATTTCATATATTATGTTCCACCTAAATCATCATGTACTGAAAGTTATGGTGGTCTGAAGTTGACTCAAAACTCACAATTGAAGACTAACATACACAAATTTTTAATTTAGCTATTTTCGATTTAGGTCTTTCTAAAATAAGCCCTTTCTAAAACCAGGATGTTACAATATTTTTCCCTTGGGAACATTCATCCTCGAATGAGATCACTCTATGTAGAACTAAGGGTAGAATATCTAACACCCAACTCAAACACCCAACATACAATTCAACACATCATAGAATAGCAATTGAAAGAGTGTTTCATATAAAGTCATTACCTTGGGTCTTGAATTTCTCTGGAAGGAAAGAGATGTGGGTATATTTTCTTTATATCCTCCTCAGCCTCCCAAGAAGCTTCCTCAACAAACTGATTCCTCCATAAGATCTTGACCGATGTTACCTCCTTGGTCCTCAACTTGCGAACGTGACGATAAAGTATCTCAACAGGTATCTCCTCATAAGATAGGCTGCCCTTAATACCAATATCTTCAGTAGATATAACAAGTGAAGGATCACCCATACACTTCTTTAACATAGAAATGTGGAACACCGGACGGACTGCTGCTAACTCTGGCGGTAGCTCCGACTCATAAGCTACATTGCCAATCTTCTTGGATATCCTGTAAGGAACAATATATCGGGGGCTGAGTTTCCCCTTCTAGCCAAACCTCATAGCACCCATCATGGGTAAAACCTTCAAGTAAACCCAATAATCCACCTCAAAATCCAAGTCTCTTCTTCTAACATCTGTATATGATTTCTGATGATTTTGTGCAGTTTTCAACATTTCTTGATTGATCTTCACTTTCTCCATAACTTGATGAGCTAAGTCAGGTCCTATTAACCCAGCTTCACCAACCTCAAACCATCCAATAGGAGATCTACATCTTTACCCATAAAGATCCTCATAAGGAGCCATTTGGATGCTAGAGCGATAACTGTTATTGTAAGCAATCTTTATAAGAGGTAAGTGATCATCCCAACTACCTTTGAAATCGATCACACAAGCCCTCAACATATCCTCTAAAGTATGAATTGCACGCTCTACTTGACCATCAGTCTCGGGATGAAAAATGGTACACAAGTTTACCTTTAAACCCAAACCTCTTTGGAATGACTTCCAAAATTGCGCTATGAATTCCGCACCTCTATTTGAAATAATGGACACTGAAACTCCATGAAGACTGACTATCACTTGTATATATAATCTGGCATAATCTTCTTCTGCAAAAGTAGTCTTTACCAATAAGAAATGGGCTGATTAGTCATCCGATATACAATCACCCAAATTGAATCATGTTGCTTGCGAGAATGCGGGAAACCACTAATCAAATCCATATTGATCATCTCCTACATCCATTTCGGGATTTGTTAGACAAAGGCTTTATCCGACCGAGTATCTTTCCATGGGGTGCTCCGGTGTTGATTGTTAGAAAGAAGGATGGGTCTCTTAGAATGTGCATCGATTACCACCAATTGAACAAGGTAACCGTTAAGAATAAATATCCCCTTCCGAGAATCGATGACTTGTTTGATCAACTCCAAGGGGCTAGCTACTTCTCAAAAATTGGCCTTCGTTCGAGCTACCACCAACTTAGGGTGAGAGGGAATGATATACCCAAAACGACTTTCCGAACTAGGTATGGGTACTATGAATTTCTTGTGATGTCATTTGGCTTAACCAATGCTCCGGCGGCATTCATGGATCTAATGAATAGGGTGTTTAGACTCTACCTTGATATGTTTATGATCGTGTTTATGGATGATATTTTGATCTATTCAAGGAGTGAGGGTGAACACATGGACCATTTGAGGATTGTATTGCAAGTCCTTAAAGAACACCAATTATATGTGAAGTTTAGTAAATGTGAGTTTTGGTTGAGGTCTGTAGCCTTTCTTGTTCATAGTGTGTCGAGCAAGGGTATTGAGGTAGATCGTAAGAAGACGGATGCAGTCAAGAGTTGGCCTAGACCTCTAACTCCTTCCGATATTAGAAGCTTTTTGGGTTTGGCCGATTACTATAGGAGGTTTGTTGAGGGTTTTTCTTCAATTGCTTCTCTGTTGACGGCTTTAACTCACAAGAAGGCTAAATTTGAGTGGTTGGAGGCTTGTGAGAAAAGCTTCTAAGAGTTGAAAGATAGACTTCCTTCCGCTCTGGTGTTGACCCTATCGGAGGGTGCCGATGGGTTTGTGGTATATCGTGATGCTTCGAGATTGGGGTTGGGATGTGTTCCCATGCAACATGGTAAGGTGGTTGCCTATGCTTCAAGGCAACTCAAGGTACATGAGAAGAATTATCCGACCCATGATCTTGAACTAGCGGCGGTAGTATTTGCTTTGAAAATATGGAGACACTACTTGTATGGGGTCCATGTAGATTGTTTTCACCAATCACAAAAGTCTCCAATATGTGTTTTCCCAAAAAGATCTGAATCTCCGACAAAGAAAGTGGTTAGAAGTTTTAAAGGATTATGACATGAGTGTCCTTTACATTGCACATATAACCCTGAAAGGCATCATGTAAACCACTTAGCATATCATAACATAAAGCATTAGAACAATAAGAGTAAAGCACATTTCAAGTCTTAAAAAAAAAAATTTAATGAAAGAAAAGCAGAAGTCTAGATTGTCTTAATATAGCCATCTATTACAATACTTGAATAGAATAGGGACACAACCCATACAACATAATCCGAAAAGGAAATACAAGAATGAAACTACTAAGTAAGAACATCCGTCTCGAATCATGAGGACTCACCAACAAGCTATAGGAGAAATGAGCAAATCTAAGCTTTAGCCACAATGGGGACCATCTTGAGAACCGAACCCTACACTTAGGGAAAATGTAGGAAAATATGGGTTAGTACAAAAATGCACGTTAGTACAAAAATACACTAAGTCTAATAGTTATGCATAAAAACATTGAAAACATGCTAAAAAGGACATTTCATTTGTATGGATGCACTTTACTAAGTTGAACCATCATTTTGAAGATAGTGGAAAAAGATAAGTCATAAGCATAGGAGACATCATAATAAGACATAGGATATAAACATAAGAGATAACAATATAGTCTTAGAGATAATCAACGCAATTGAGTTTAACTTAAGATAACATAAGAGAAACACTTCATAGGTCACCCTAAGGCAAGCTTGTGCAATGCATGGATAAAACCCCATAATCCCACTCATGCTAAGCAAGTCACTTTAATTCGTCATTCATATTTATCATCTTATGATCTCATCCTGAACTTATTTCCCATAGACAAAGGAACATTCACCTTTAGTCAATCATTTCAAGGAAAGCAACTTTTAGCAACAATCCAAGTTAAGCATATATCATACAAGTAGTCCTCATATCAAACATACTTAGAAATATGGTTAGAAGCATATTCATTACATAGACCGTCATAACATAAGAGGAACATACCATAACTACCCTCAAAGCATAGTTGTGCAATGCATGAATAAGATCCCATAATCTCACCTATACTAAGTAAAGCTTCTTAAAAAGCCATAGTTCATAATTCATATTCTTGTCATAGTGGGAATAAGCCTTAACTGACATAGACCATGTGAGCTTAACATGGAATCCGGTGTTACCCACACCGAAAAGGTTGTCCTACTTGCCTAAGGTAGAACCATTATCTTAACTTAGGTGGATCCACTAGCTAAATGACCTACGGGGTCACGTAGCTTTGGGAAAAGGAGATTGTTACTAGATACCCGGCCTCAACTCACGTGAGGGCATCCATCTCAAGAGATTGCTCCTAAAACCCCCTCCTCAACTCATGTGTGGGCTTCCATCTCATTTCAATATCCACTTAGTGCTAAGCATTAATTCCACAGAGAACTTATTAAGTCATAACTTGAGTTCATATTCATGGAAGAATGTATTGACACTCAATCCAACATAATTCATAAGATATCTCATATATTCAATAGGTGAGAATAACCTTTGAACATTAGAACCATCATATTGTGAGAAAACCTTTCACATCATGTCATATTCATACATAGTTGTGTAATTGAGAATAGCCTTTCAATAACACACAAAAATATCATAATCATAATCACTTTACTCTCGAAGTGTTCTTAAAGCACATACATAAATCTCATAATCATGCATTAATCTCATACTTCACCCTTCAAGGATCAAAAGTCATATTCAATCAACACATTTAGAATTACTACATTATACATTGGTAATAACATGATTCAAATAACTCAATTACTACAAGCATAATCTCATAATATCCTTCTTCTATCAACAAAACCACATCACGAGATCATAATTGGGAAATAAAGGGATTTCATGGATTCTTGGGGTTTCCAACATAAAAACCATAATAAATCATCAATCAAATCATAATATAAAGTAATTAAAGCATTAGAATCATTTTTGAAAGGAATCCATGACTCAGATTCAAACCGTAGCTTTTGGCGAATTTCTATCTTTGAAATTGAGTTTTGAAGGGACTCCATGGATGAAGGCTATACGTGGATGAAGAGTTGTCATACCTTAGCAATGAAATCCAATGAATTTAAGTAGAAAAACTTGATCCTTTAACCCTAGCTCCAACTTCCTTCTTCTTCTTCTTCCTTGAAGTTCCAGAGAGAGAATTTTTTGGGGAAAAGTTGGTTGTTGATTTGGGATTTTGGTATTATGAGGAAGATGATTTAATTTAGGGGCCTTAAACCATTATATAGTTAGTCTAAATTTGTATAAAATGATGTCACTTAATAACTAATTAATTCCAAAAAACCCCAAAGTACCCTTAGACTTAACCCTTAAAACCGTCTCCAGGCCTCCACCCACGAGCACCCACCCATGGGGCGTGGTTAGGCCCACGTGGCATGCTGGTGAACGTGGTTTAGGTTACTGGGACTTGGAAAATTGGGTCCTTGACCCACGACCCTCTTTCCACGGACCGTGGACCCATCTACAAGGCGTGGGTCCTGGTCTCGTGGGTCACTTCCCCAAGCAGCCTCCATGGTGTCCATTTATGGGCTGACCCACGTAGCATGGACCCACCAACGGGGTGTGGGTCCTGTCGTTGGTCACTGCCCAGGAAGCCTCTAGGGCTGCTCCTCAAGGACCCATGGTTGATCCTTAGGGGTCGTACCTTGACGTTATAACACGAAAGCCTTCATTTTACGTAAGGGAAGTTCTATCTACGACTCTAATCCTCACGTCAAGCTCTAGTTTAGCCTACTAGTATCTAGAGTGTTGCAATATCTCCCCCTTGGGAACATTCGTCCTCGAATAATGATCTAGACACCTTATGAAAGTAATGACTCAAGACTAGCAACCCATCATGCATGAAACATCAAAATAATGCACAATTCAAAGGAGGAAACTTCAACTCCATCTCAAACATAATCAATGCAACACAAGGAAGTAGGAACTACATCTAACAACCCATTATGCATGAAAATTCAATATTTCACGTGTTCATAGGAGGAACTACCTACTCCAAGCTTTAAATCATACTTAAGACAATCCATGAAACCGTTAGGCCAATTACTCAAGAAAAACATATACATATAAGGCATGTTCATCAATTCATCTCATGAGGTCAACTAGGCAACTCATACTCAATGCACAATAACATGAGGAAAGTCAATCATAAAAACTCATTTTTTTCTTACTAAACATAAATTTCTCAAGAACATGCATATCATAAGGAAATCATGGAAACACATAAAACAAACTCATGACTCCAAAACATAATACAAGCTAAGAGGAACTCTTTGTCTCAAGCTAGAGTAGGAGTAGAAGAAAGAAATCAGGATATTGGGACACTCAACAACCTTGCTATCTAAGTACACCATCTCCCCCATAGGAGGGAACCCCTACTAATTCCTCCAGTACCACTTCTCTCAACTAATCCCAAATTACATAACCAAAAACTCATAATAACCATATCGGGTTCTAAAATCAATAGAGGTCAAACAACAATACATCCAAACCCTACCAAGGATAACATCAAAGTCTAACAAGTAGCATCAGGATCTAATAAAACATTTACATCTATATAGAAACTATAAACATACTGGTGTCTTCATCCGTAGAGCCTTCTTGGTCATTTCTAGACTGGAGTACATAGAAATGAACGTGCTTTGGAGCATTGGGATTCAGACCACTAAGAGAAGCTTAGCCATGAGCATCGGGTAATCTCTCATGTTGTGATCACTCTTTACACACCCAAAGCATTCATCCGTGCCGGATAGGCACTTACCCGTATGTTCCTTCCTACATTTGGCACATATAGATCTTTCAAAAGAAGAACCACCTCCATTTCATCTTTGAGGTTTAGGGTTAGACACCCTATTCTTGTTGACCCTTGGGGAAGCATTAAAGGAACTTTGGTTGGAGAACCTTTGTTTGAACCTTGGTTGACCTAGTTCATCGGACCTAGCATTGGAGAAGTTCCCATCATCAGTCCTAGCTCTCTTCACCTCCCTATTCTTCTTCTTAAACTTTAATTCCTCAAATTGTTGGGCATGCACCATAGGACGTGAGATATTCATATCATAATGGAGCATTGCCAAACGACATTCTTTTACTACCATGATAGACATACCCGTAAAAAACCTACTTATCTCATCCCTCGAATCTGCCACCATAGTTGGAGCATACTTGGACAATTGAGTGAACTTTAGTGCATACTTTTTCACACTTATGCTTCCTTGACGAAGGTTAATGAACTCTTCCACCTTAGCTTCCCTCAACTCTCAGGGAAAGAACCTATCAAGAAACACCGATTTAAACACTTCCCACTCTATGAGACCCACTCCTACCATCCTATTGTTCTTCCATTAATTATACCATACTTGATAAATACTTTTCAATTGGTAAGAGGCTAACTCCGCCTTCTCTACTGAAGTCACCCCCATAATAGAAAGTATTTTATAAACCTCTTCCACAAATTCATGAGGATTGTCTTCCATTTTAGAGCCATGAAATTCGGGAGGGTTCATTCTTGCAAAATCCTAAACCTTGAGGCAGCCGAATTCACATGAGTCACAACATCTTTATTGGCCTAAGCCATCAAAGCTTGAGCTTGAGTTAATTTATCTTGAGCCAAATTTTGAAAATCTAACCTAACCTCTATATCTGACATAGCCGAAGGATTAATCAGAACTTGATTAGCTTGAGGAGCTTCTTCATTCATGTTGTCACCCTCCGTTCTTGTAGCATTAGCCCTTCGTGTATTCATATCCTTAAGACACAAGGGAAGGATTAGGAGAGGGACTTTATAGAGTTAAACTCTATGGCAGGACTTAAGAGTAATGAAAGAAGTGTAGTTTCCTAATCATCTTTTAGCCTCTCATTCATAAATGTGGCATGCATCACACTCATGAACAAGACAACACTAGAGGTGGCTTATGAGACAGCATCCTAGAATCATTCTTAACATTGTGCTCTGATTACCAAGTTTGTCACAACCCAGAGGTACACCCTAGATGTAACATGTCACATAGAACCCCGAAAGGAACCATGTAAGCAACTTAGCATATCATAACATAAAGCATTGGAACAATAAAAGTAAAATTCATTTCAAGTCTTAAAAAGTTTTTCATAAAAGTAAAGCGGAAGTCTAGACTTGTCTCAATATAGCCATCTATTACAATACTTGAATCAAATAGGGAAACAACCCATACAACATAATCCGAAAAGGGAATACAAGAATGAAACTACAAAGTAAGAACATTCGTCCTAAGGACTCACCAACAAGCTAGGAAAAATGAGCAAATCCAAGCTTTAGCCACAATGGGGACCACCTTGAGAACCAGACCCTACACTTGGGAAAATGTTGGAAAATATGCTTAGTACAAAAATGCACTAAGTATGATAGCTATGCATAAAAACATTGAAAACATGCTAAAAGGGACATTTCATTTGAATGCATGCACTTTACTAATTTAAACCATCATTTTGAAGATTGTAGAAAAACATAAGTCATAAGAATAAGTGACATCATAATAATATATAGCCTATAAACTTAAGAGATAACAACATAGTCATACACATAATCAATGCAATCTAGTTTAATATAACATAAGAGAAACACTTCATCTGATTCACAACACGAGTTAGGTCATCCGCGAACAGATACCCAAAGTGTAAGGTGACCTTTGCCAGAGCAAGACCCACGATAACTTTTCCAATATGGAATAAAAGGATTTCAAGTCTAATATGGAATAAAAGGATTTCAAGTCTAATATGGAATAAAAGGATTTCAAGTCTTTTTTTAATCTTATTTTCTAGTCGTAAAATTCTTCCAAGTATTACGGATGGAAGTAGACTAAAAAGTTGAAATCCTAATGATGGCATAATTGTCTGACATTACGTTCCTCGATCTTCAAAGAAAACTGACTCATGGGTCACCTTAAGGCAAGCTTGTGCAATGCATGATAAGACCCCATAATCCTACAAATTCTAAGCAAGTCATTTTAGGCCTTCATTCATATTTATCATCTTTTGATCTTATCCTTAACTTATTTCTCATAGACAAGGAAACATTCACCTTTAGTCAATCATATCAAGGAAAGCAACTTATAGCAACAATCCAAGTTAAGCATACATCATACATTTAGTCCTCATATCAAACATACTTAGCAACATAGGCATAAGAATATTCATTACATATACCATCATAACATAAGAGGAACATACCATAACTACCCTCAAAGCATAGTTGTGCAATGCATGAATAAGATCCCATAATCTCACCCATACTATGTAAAGCTTCTTGAGTAGCCATAGTTCATAATTCACATTCTTGTTATAGTGGGAATAAGCCTTAACTGACATAGACCATGTGACCTTAACATCGAATCTGGTGTTACCCACACCGAAAAGGGTTGTCCTACTTGCCTAAGGTAGAACCATTATATAAGCTTAGGTGGATCCACTAGCTAAATGACCTACGGGGGCATGTAGTTATGGGAAAAGGAGATTGTTACTAGATATCCGACCTGAACTCACGTGAAGGCATCCATCTCAAGAGATTGCTCCTAGAAACCGAGCCTCAACTCACGTGAGGGCTTCCATCTCATATCAATATCCACTCAGTGATAAGCATTAATCCCACATAGTACTTATTAAGTCATAACTTGAGTTCATATTCATGGAAGAATGTATTGACAGTTAATCCAACATAATTCATAAGTTATATCATAGATTCAATAGGTGACAATAGCCTTTCAACCTTAGAATCATCATATTGTGAGCAATCCTTTCACAACATGTCATATTCATACATAGGTGTGTAATTCAGAATAGTCTTTCAATAACACACAACAATATCATAATCATAATCACTTTACTCTCAAAGTGTTCTTAAATCACATACATAAATCTCATAATCATGCATAATTCTCATACTTTACCCTTCAAGGAACTAAAATCATATTTAATCAAAAAATATAGAATTACTACATTAAACATATATAACAACATGATTTAAATAACTCAATTACTACAAGCATAATCTCATAATATCCTTCTTCTATACAAAAAACCCACATCACAAGATCATAATTGGGAAATAAGGTGATTTCTTGGATTCTTGGGGATTCGAACATAAAAATCATAATGAATCATCAATTCAATCATAATATAATGTAATTAAAGAATTGGAATAATTTTTTGAAAGGAATCCATGACTTCGAGTCATACCCTAGCTTTAGGGGAATTTTTATCTTTGAAATTAAGTTTTGAAGGGACTCCATGGATGAAGGCTATCCATGGATGAAGAGCTACCATGCCTTAGCAATGAAATCTAATGAATTTGAGTAGAAAAACTTGCTTCTTGAACTATAGATCCAACTTCCTTCTTCTTCTTCTTCCTTGAACTCTAGATCCAATCCAATCAAAGTTGGGTTTTGATTTTGGAATTTTGTATTATGAGGAAGATGACTTAATTTGGGGGTCTTAAATCATTATATTGTTAGTCGAAATTAGCATAAAATGATGTCACTTAATAACTAATTAATTTTGGAAAACCCCAAAGTACCCTTAAACTTAACCCTTAAAACCATCTCCAGGCCACCACCTACGAGCACCCATCCACAGGGAGTGGTTGGACCCATGTGGCATGCTGGTGAAAGTGATTTGGGTTACTAGGACTTGGCAAATTGGGTCCTTGACCCACGACCCTCTTACCACGGATCGTGGACCTATCCACGGATCGTAGACCTATCCACGAAGCGTGGGTCCTGGTCTCGTGGGTCACTCCCCCAGGCAGCCTCCATGGTATCCATCTACGGGTTGACCCACTAACAAGGTGTGAGTGCAGTCGTTGTTCACTGCCCAGGCAGCCTCTTAGGGACCTCCTCAAGGACCCATGGTTGGTCCTTGGGGTGTCGTACCTTGACGTTATAACATGAAACCCTTCATTTTAAGTACGGGAAGTTATATCTACAAATCTAACTCTCACATCAAGCTCTAGTTAAGCCTACTAGTTTCCGAGGTGTTACATAAATATGGGAAGAAATAGGATGGTAAGTGCCTAGCCGGCACCGATGGATGCTTTAGTTGTGGGAAGAGTGGTCACAAAATGAGATATTACCCCATGCTTACGACAAAAGGAAGGAAAGGCAAGCAAGCTCCTCCTAGCAGTTCAAATTCCAAAGCTCCAAAGCAAAACTGCTTCTATGCTCTCCAATCCCGAGGTTACCAAGAGAGTTCTCTGGATGTAGTGACAGGTAGGTTAAAATTTTTCAACATGATGTATATGCCTTGCTTGATCTCGGTGCTACTTTATCTTTTGTGATGCCCTATGTGGCTATGAGGTTCGGTGTTCCTCCGGAAATGTTATTAGAACCGTTTTCTATCTCTACTCTTGTTAGTGATTCTGTGGTGGCTAAGAGGTTTTATAGAAGATGTCTCGTTTCCTTATCCCATAGAGTTACTCTTGTTGACTTGGTAGATCTTGAGATGTTAGACTTTGATGTGATTCTTGGTATGGATTGGTTGCATGCATATTATGCCTCTATTGATTGTAGAACTCGATGGTCAGATTTCAATTTCCAAATGAGCCTATCCTTGAGTGGAAGGGGGGAAATTTTATGCCTAGAGGTCAATTTGTGTCTTTTTTAAAAGCTAGAAAGATTATTTCGAAAGGGTGTTTTTATCATCTAGTTAGGGTGAGGGATATAGATTTTGAAACCCCTACTCTTGAGTCGGTCCCCGTAGTTAATAAGTTTCCAAAAGTTTTCCTGATAATTTGTCCGTTATTCCTCCTGAGCGGGAAATAGACTTTGGTATTGACCTTCTCCTAGATATATAACCTATCTCTATTCTGCCTTATAGAATGGCTTTGGTTGAACTTAAGGAGTTAAAAGTTCAATTCAAGGACTTGTTGGATAAGGTCATTATCCGACCGACCATCTCTACATGGGGTGCTCCTGTGTTATTTGTTAGAAAGAAAGATGGGTCTCTTGGAATGTGTATTGATTATCGTCAATTGAATAAAGTGACCATTAAGAACAAGTATCCTTTTCCAAGAATTGATGACTAGTTTGACCAACTTCAAGGGGATAGTTATTTCTCTAAAATTGATCTTCGTTCGTGTTATCACCAATTGAGGGTGAGAGGGGATGATGTCCCAAAGATTGATTTTCAAACCCGGTATGGTCACTATGAGTTTTTTGTTATATCATTTGGGTTGACTAATGCTCCGGCTATATTTATGGATTTGATTAATAGGGTGTTTAGACAATACCTTGATATGTTCGTAATTGTGTTTATTGATGATATTTTGATCTGTTCAAGGAGTGAGGATGAACATGTGGACCATTTGAGAATTGTGTTGCAAGTTCTTAAGGACCAACAACTTTTCGCAAAGTTTAGCAAGTGTGAATTTTTGTTAAGGTCTGTAGCTTTCCTTGGTCATATTATCTCAAGCAAGTGGATGAGGTAGATCCTAAGAAGACGGATAAGGTCAAGAGTTGTCCTAGACCTCTAATTCCTTCTGACATTAGAAGCTTTTTGGGTTTGGCCGGTTACTATAGAAGGTTTGTTGAGGGATTTTCTTCCATTGCTTATCCTTTGACGGCTTAGACTCAAAAGAAGGCTAAGTTTGTGTGGTCGGAAGTTTGTGAGAAAAGTTTCCAAGAGTTGAAAGATAGACTTACTTCCACTCCAGTGTTGACCTTACAGGAAGGTATGAATGGTTTTGTGGTTTATTGTGATGCCTTTAGAGTTGGGTTGGGATGTGTGCTCATGCAACATGGTAAGATGATTGCCTATGCTTCAAGGCAACTTAAGATCCATGAGGAGAATTATCCTACCCATGACCTTGAGTTAGCGGCGGTCGTGTTTTCCTTAAAAATATGGAGGCATTATGTGTATGGGGTCCATCGTAAGAGTCTACAATATGTGTTTAGTTAAAAAAGACTTGAATCTTCTCCAAAGAAGGTGGCTAGTACTCTTGAAGGATTATGACATGAGTGTCCTTTATCACCCCGGTAAAGCTAATGTGGTAGTGGATGCTCTTAGTAGATTGTCAATGGGTAGTGTGGCTCATGTAGATGAAGAAAAAAAGAGTTGGTTCGTGATGTTCATAGGTTGGCCCGACTAGCTGTTCAACTAATGGATTCCACCAACGGTGGTGTTATGGTCCATAATGGGTCCGAATCGTCTTTTGTGATGGATGTAAAGGCTAAGGAAGGCCTTGATCCAATATTGGTAGGATTGAAAGAGGCGGTACTCAAAAAGTCCGTTGAGGCTTTCTCCCAAGGGGGAGATGGGGTACTTAGATATCAAGGTCGGTTATGTATTCTAAATGTTGATGAGTTGAGGGGAATTTTCATAGAGGAAGCCCATAGTTCTTAGTATTCTATTCACCTGGGAGCCAGATGTACCGTGATCTACGGGAAGTCTATTAAAGGAATGGGATGAAGAAAGATATTGCGGGATTTGTGGCCAAGTGTGCTAATTGTCAACAAGTGAAAATTGAGCACCAAAGGCCGGGAGGTTTATCCCAATATATTGCTATTCCTACATGGAAGTGGGAAGTCTTGAATATGGACTTTATTGTTGGTTTGCCTCGCACCCTGCGACAACATGACTCTATATAGGTAATAGTGGGTCAGATGACGAAATTGGCTTATTTTCTTTCCGTCAAAGTTTCTTATTCGGCGGAAGACTATGCTAAGACGTACTTGAGAGAGATGTAAAAATTGCATGGTGTGCCTTTGCCTATCATTTCCGATCGTGGTACCCAATTCACTTCTCAATTTTCGAAGTCATTCAAAAAAGGTCTTGGTACCAAGGTTAAGCTTAGCACGACTTTTCATCCCCAAACTGATGGGCAAGCGGAACGTATTATTGGGACTTTGGAAGACATGCTAAGGGTTTCTGTAATAGATATTAAGGGTAATTGGGATGACCATTTGACATTGATAGAATTTGCCTACACTAATAGCTATCACTCGAGTATTGGTATGGCTCCCTTTGAGGCTCTTTATGGTAGGAGGTGTAGATCTCCTATCGGTTGGTTTGAGGTGGGTGAAGTTGCTTTGATAGGTCCCGAGCTAGTTTATGAAGTCATGAGAAAGCCCAGCTTATTAGAGAAAGGTTGAAAATGGCCAAAAGTCGGCAAAAGTCTTATGCTGATATTAGAAGAAGGGATCTTGAATTTGAGGTTTAGGATTGGGCTTATTTGAAAATTTCACCTATGAAGGGTGCTATGAGGTTTGGGAAGAAAAGGAAGCTTAGTCCCCATTTTGTAGGCCCGTATGAGATTCTGAGGCGTGATGACAAGGTTCCATATAAGCTAGATTTGCCAAATGAGTTGGCATCGGTGCATCCGATCTTCCACGTCTCTATGTTAAAGAAATGTGTTGGGGATCTAACATCCATAGTTTCCTTAGAGGGTTTGGAGGTTAAAGAGAATCTTGCTTATGAAGAGGTGTCGATTGAGATCTTAGACAGACAAGTCAAAAAGTTGAGAAACAAGAAAGTTGCCTTCGTGAAAGTGCTATGCAGGAATCATTTAGTTGAGGGTGCTATTTGGGAGGCCGAGCCTGATATGAAGTCCTAATACCCTCATCTCTTTCCTTCTACTCCTACTCTAGCTTGAGGAAATGAGTTCCTCTTGGGTTGTTTTATATATTAGGAGTCATGTGTGATTTATGTGTTTCCATGATTTCCTTGTGATTATGCATGTTCATGTAAAAGCTTATGTTTTGAAAGAAATTACTTGTATGATTTATTTTCTTCATGTTGTTGTGCATTGAGTATGAATTGCCTATAGACTTCGTGAGATGATTGTTGAACATGCATTTGTTATGCTCTTTGAGAATGAGTTGCATAAAGGCTCCATGAGATTGTGTTGAACATGCTTTTAATATGGAAAAGGAAGTTCCTCCTTAGACATGAGAAATTTTCAATATCCAGCATATTGGGTTGCTAGATGTAGTTCCTAATTCTCTATGGTGCATTGAGTATGTTTATCTTGAAGATGAAGTTCCTCCTTAGTTGTGTATTTAGATGAGTTGTCTGCATAATGGGTTGCTAGTTCTTAGTCTTTTTGTTTAGAAAAGTGCTTAGAATCTCATTCGAGGAAGAATAATCCCAAGGGGGAAATAATGTAACACCCCGAATTAAAAACGAGGCGAAATAACAGGTTAAAGTAAGTTGCAGGTGCCATACACGGCCAGCCACCCACGGCTCATGGACAGATGTAACACTTCGGAAAATAGTAGGTTAAACTAGAGCCTAAACGTGAGGGATACAAATCATAAAATGAGTCCCCGCAGATTAGTAGACCACCTAGAGTTAAGATGAGGGTTGCAAGGGTCAAGGCTAAGGGACAAGTGCCAAGGCAAAGAGACCAAGCCAAGGCCAAAGGCCAAGGCTGCCCTAAACTTGGGCACACTGCCACAACGACCACGACCATCACCAAGGCCAGTGGTCTTGACCACGGCTTGTGGGAGGCCTCGTGGAGTTGCCTTGGCCAAGGAGAAGAAGCCCCTAAGTGTCCATGCCACTGCCTCAAGGTCCACGAGAGGGACCACGGCTCATGGAGCCCCTAGTGAAGATGTCTTGGGCATTTGAGCTAGGGGCCCAAATGGCATGGCTACTACCTCAAGGACCACGAGAGGGATCACAGCTCGTGGTCTTGACCACGACTCATGGAGTCCCTCGTGGGAATGCCTTGAGATTGTGAGCCTCATGCACCATTTAAGTGGCAACTGCCCTAACCTTCACGAGGGGGGCCACAGATCGTGGTCCTCACCAAGACTCGTGAAGGTCGCTCATGGTGCCTGGATGGGATTACTAAATGAATGTCAAGTAAGTCTTTTTTGATTCTTGTAAAGTGGGGTCGTTTTGGGTATTTTTGGGGGTACTATATAAGTTGTTTTAAGTTAAAATTCACCCAAACTATGTCATTATACTCAAACACCCAAATCAAACTAAAACTTCATCTTCCGCACAATATTTCTCTCTCTAAAATTCAAAGAAGAAAAAGGTGGAATTTGAGCTAGCGTTTGTAGAATACAAGGTTTCTTCCACAAAATTCTTGGAGATTCTTCATCAAGGTATGGTGGCTTTTCATCTATGGGTAGATTTCACCCATAAAGTCCCTTCAAATCTTGATTTCAAAGCTTCCAATTTCCCCAAAACCTAGGGTTTCAATCTAAGTTGTTGGTTCTCTTTCAAAAAGTTTTCAATGGTTGATTTATGATAAATTATAATTGAACTGATGATTTTATATTGATTTAGGATGAAATTCCCCCAAGAACCCATAAATTCCCCATATTGCTAAATTGTGAATTATGATGTGGATTGATTGATTGTAGAAGCATATCAATTGATTATGTCTATATTGAATTAGTTTACTAAAAAATGATATTCTCCATGTCTAATGTATAATTCTAGATGTTTAGGTTGAATGTGATTCATGGTCCTTGAAGGGAAAATTATTAGGGTTTATACATGTTTATGAGAAATGTGTATGAGCTTATGATTCACTTAGAAAGTGAAGATTCTATGACTATGGTGTACTTGTGATATTGTTGCAAGATCATTCTGCCCATACCCTTACACATGACTATGTATGAAATGTCTATCACTATGATAGTATTATTGTATTGATTAAAAGGCTATTCTCATGAACACACTATGAGTATGATGTGTAAGGTTTACTCACATATTGATGATTCTAAGGTTTAAAGGACATTCTCACCTAATGAATCTATGAGCTATCATGATACCATGTTGATTTGAATGATAAGGCATTCTTTCATGAACATGAACTTAAGTAAAGACTTAACATGAATTTAAAGGGAATTATGCTTAGCACCGAGAGGATATGAGTATGAGATGGGTTCCTTCACGCTAGTTAGTCTCCTAAGATAGTTATCTCATGAGATGGAAACCTTTATGTTAGTTAGTCCGAGTTTCTAAAAGAAATCTCCCTATCCCATAACTATGTGCCCACATAAGTCTTTAGCTAGTGGTTCCACCTAGAAGCTAATACATGAGTTCTACCTTAGGCAAGTAGGACACCTCTTTTCGGTGTAGGGGGCATGACACCGGATTCCATGTAGCTCACATGGTCAATGTCGGTTAAGGCTATACTTCCCTACATGACAAGAATATGAATATGACAAGAACATGAACATGAACTATACTTATGACTTCTCAAGGATTTCTACTTAGTGTGAGTGGGGATATGGGACTTCACTTATGCAATGCACAAGTAGGCTTCAGAAATGGGTTATAGTGTGGTTTTCTTATGCTATAAAGATATATGAATTTATGCATGTATGATATGGATTGTTACTTGTTACAAGTTAATGAACATGTATGTTTCCTTGTTTATGAGTATTGGCTATGGATAAGGTCAAGGTATGATATGTATGATTAGGGTGGCCTAAAAGCGATACTTAGTATTAGATGGGATTATGGGATCTTGTCTATGCATTACAGAAGTAGAGCTTAGGGTTGCTTATGAGATGGTTTGACTATGTATTTACATTAATGTGCATGATGATTCCTAAAGTTGGAAAAATGCATGGTTTCAACTAAAATGTCCTTTTTACATGTTTTAAGGATTTTTATGCATGGCTTCCATACTTAGTACATTTATCTGCTAACCCATATTTTCTATATTTTTCTATAAGTGTAGGGAACAGTTTATGAGGTGTGCTTCCTTCTTGAGTAAAAGCTTCGATTGACTATTCTCCATGCTTTCAGTGAGTCCTCATGGTTCGAGGACAAGGCTTATTCATTTCTATTTTTTCTTACATTATCGTTTGAGACTATGTTGTAAAGGGTTGTGACCGTTATTGAATTCTACATTGTATTAGTTGGTTAATGAGACAATGTCTAGACTTCTATTTTGATTTTATGAAAAGACTTCGATTGTAAAAAGTTTTAATTCTGCATCATTTATATTACTTATGTTTATGATATGATAAGGGCTTGTATGAGACCCCTTCGGGGTCAAGTACGTCGTGTTACATATAAGGGCTACCCCTGGGTCGTGACAAACTTGGTAATCAGAGCAAAAGGTTTAAAATGATTTTAGGATGATGTCTCATAAACCACATCTAGTAGAGTCTTGTTCATGAGTGTGAAGCCCGCCACACTTATGAATGAGAGGCTATAAGATGTTGAGGAAATTTCACTTCTTTCATTACTCTTTAGTCGTGCCTTAGAGTTTTAACTCTATGAAGTCCTTTTCCTAAATATTCTCGTGTGTCTATAGGATATGAATATAAGAAGGGCGAACACGAGAAGGGTGGAAAAGGAGATTGTGAATGAGGGAGTTCGTCCCGAAGGTCCTCAAGTTCCTCAAGCTCCTAATGATGAGGGGGCTATGACAAATGTGGAAATAAGGTCGACTCTCCAAATATTGACTCAAGTCGTGACAGCCCAAGTCAATCGGGATACTAGAACTCATGTGAACCCTAATGTGAACACCGTGGCTTCAAGGTTGAGAGACTTTACAAGAATGAGTCCTCATATGTTCTATGGCTCCAAAGTAGAGGAGGACCCACAAGGATTTATTGATGAGATCTTTAAAGTTCTTGATGCTATGGTAGTGTCTCCACAAGAAAAGGCGGAATTAGCCACCTACCAATTGAAAGATGTGGCTCAAGTATTGTATGATCAATGGAGAGGTGAGAGACCTGTAGGAGCGGGCCCGGTAGATTGGGAATTGTTCAAGTCGGTCTTTCTGGATAGGTTCTTTCCCCTAGAGTCGAGAGAACAAAAGATGCAAGAGTTCATAAATCTTCGACAAGGGGGTTGGAGTGTGAAGGAGTATGCCCTCAAATTCACCCAATTGTCTAAGTATGCTTCAACCTTGGTGGTGGACTCTAGGACCAAGATGAACAAAATTTTTATGGGGGTATCCGACTTGGTAGTCAATGAATATCGTTTAGCAATGCTCATCCCAAGTATGAATAATTCACGTCTCATGGTTCATGCCGAACAAATTGAGGAACAAAAGCTCAAACAAGTGAATAGGGAAGTAAAGAGGGCAATGAACGATGATGGGGTTTCTTCCAAAGGTAAATTCGAGGGTCAAGGGAAACCAAGGTTCAAAATAAGGTTTTCCAACCAAGGCCTATCTAGTGCTCCAAGTGTCAACAAAGATAGGGTGTCTAACCCTAAGCCTCAAGGAGGCAATAGTGGTGGATTTTCTATGGTGAGGCCTACATGTGCTAAGTACGGTAAGAAACATGATGGTAAGTGCCTAGTTGGACTGGATGATTGCTATAATTGTGGGAAGAGCGTTCATAGAATGAGAGATTGTCCCATACTAAAGGCTCAAGGAAGAAAGGCAAGCAAGTCCCTCCTAGTGGTTCAAATTCCAATGCTCCTAAGAAAAACTGCTTCTATGCTTTTCAATCCGGAGGTGACCAAGAGAGTTCCCCGAATGTGGTGACGGGTATGTTACAAGTTTTTTCTATTGATGTATATGCATTGTTAGACCCCGGTGCCACTTTGTCCTTTGTTACACCTTTTGTGGCTATGAAGTTTGAAATACTCCCTGATGTGTTAGAAGAACCCTCTTTGGTTTCTACCCCGATTGGTGACTCGGTAGTGGGAAAAATAATCTATAAGAGTTGTCCTATTTCTTTGTCCCATAAAGTTACCTTGGTGGATTAGGTAGAATTAGGCATGTTGGATTTTGATGTGATTTTGGGTATGGATTGACTGTATGCTTGCTATGCCTCTATATATTATAGGACTCGAGTAGTAAAGCTCCAATTTCCGAATGAGTCTTCTTTAGAGTGGAAGGGGGGAAATTCTATCCCTAGAGGTCAATTTGTCTCTTGCCTCAAAGCTAGGAGAATGATCTCCAAAGGGTGCATTTACAATATTGTTAGGGTGAAGGATGTTAAGTCCGAAACCCCTTCGTTAGAATCGGTCCCCATTGTAAGTGAATTTCCGGATGTCTTTCCCAATGACTTGCCTGACATTCCTCCCAAATGGGAAATAGATTTCGGCATTGATCTCTTGCCGGATATGCAACCTATCTCCATTCCTCCTTATAGAATGACTCCGGCTGAGTTGAAATAATAGAAGGAGAAACTCAAGGATTTTCTAGACAAAGGCTTTATCCAACTGATTATCTCTCTATGGGGTGCTCAGATATTGTCTGTTTGAAAAAAGGATGGGTCTCTTAGAATGTGTATCGACTATCGCAAACTAAACAACGTGACCATAAAGAATAAGTATCCCCTTCCAAGAATTGATGACTTGTTTGATCAACTTCAAGGGGCTAACTATTTCTCCAAAATAGATCTTCGTTCAGGTTACCATCAACTAAAGGTGAGAGGATTGACATTTCGAAGACGGCCTTTAGGACCCGATATGGTCACTATGAATTTGTGGTTATGTCATTTAGGTTGACAAATGCCCCGGCAACATTCATGGACCTAATGAATAAAGTGTTTAGACACTACCTTGATATGTTTGTGATTGTGTTTATAGATGATATTTTGATCTATTCAAGGAGTGAAAATGAGCACATGAGCCATTTGAGGATTGTATTGCAAGTCCTTAAAGACCTCCAATTGTATGCGAAGTTTAGTAAGTGTGAGTTTTGGCTAAGGTCCGTAGCCTTCCTTGGACATATTGTGTCGAGCAAGGGTATTGAGGTAGATCTTAAGAAGACGGATGCAGTCAAGGGTTGTCCTAGACCTTTAACTCCTACCGATATTAGAAGCCTATTGGGTTTGGCCGGTTACTATAAGAGGTTTGTTGAGGGTTTTTCCTCCATTACTTCTCTATTGACAGATTTGACTCAAAAGAAAGCTAAGTTTGTGTGGTCAGAGGCTTGTCAGGAAAGCTTCCAAGAATTGAAGGATAGACTTACTTTCGCTCCAGTGTTGACCTTACCAGAGGGTACCGACGGTTTTGTTGTTTATTGTGATGCCTCGAGAGTGGGGTTAAGGTGTGTGCGCATGCAACATAGTAAGGTGATTTCCTATGCTTCAAGGCAAATTAAGGTTCATGAGAAGAATTATCCGACCCATGATCTTGTATTAAAGGCGGTGGTATTTGCTTTGAAAATATGGAGACATTATCTATATGGGGTGTATGTTGATGTGTTCACTGATCACAAGAGTCTTCAATATGTGTTTAGCCAAAAAGAGTTGAATCTCCGACAAAGAAGGTGGTTAGAACTTTTGAAGGATTATGACATGAGTGTCATTTACCACCCCGGCAAGGCTAATGTAGTTACGGATGCCCTAAGTCGATTATCCATGGTAGTGTAGTCCATGTAGACAAAAATAAGATGGAGTTAGTTCGTGATGTACATAGGTTGGCCCGATTAGGTGTCCAACCAGTGGATTCCCCTAAAGGTGGAGTCACGATTCACAATGGGTCCGAATCATCTTTTGTGGTGGATGTTAAGTCAAACAAGATCTTGATCCCTTGTTAGTTGAATTGAACGAATGGGTACTCAACAAGTCCGTTGAGGCTTTCTCCCAAGGGTAGATTGGGTGCTTAGGTACCAAGGTCGATTATGTGTTTTGGATGTTGATGGCTTGAGAGAACAAATTCTAGAGGAAGCTCATGGTTCATGGTATTCTATTTATCTGGGAGCCACCAAGATGTACCATGATTTACGGGAAGTCTACTGGTGGAATGTCATGAAGAAGGATATAGCGGGTTTCGTAGACAAGTGTCTGAATTGTCAACAAGTTAAGGCCGAACACCTAAGACCCGGAGGTTTGTCCCAATATATTGATATCCCCACTTTGAAGTGGGATGATGTGAACATGGACTTTATAGTGGGTTTGCCTCGTACTCGAAGCCAACATGATTCTATTTGGGTCATTGTTGATAGAATGACAAAATCCTCCCACTTTATTCCCGTCAAGGTTTCCTTTTCGGCGGAGGACTATGCCAAATTGTATATCAAGGAGATAGTGAAGTTGCATGGGGTTCCTTTATCTGTTATTTCGGATCGGGGTACTCAATTTACTTCACACTTTTTGAAGGCATTCCAAAAAGGGCTTGGTACTAAGGTTAAGCTTAACGCGACTTTTCATCCTCAAACAGATGATCAAGCGGAACGTACCATCCAAACCTTAGAAGATATGTTGAGGGCATGTGTTATAGACTTCAAGGGTAATTGGGATGACCATCTTCCATTGATAGAGTTTGCCTATGATAATAGTTACCACTCAAGTATTCACATGGCTCCTTTTGAAGCATTGTATGGTAAGAGGTGTAGATCTCTGGTTGGTTGGTTTGAAGTAGGTGAAATTGCTCTAGTAGGCCCCGAACTAGTTTATGAGACCATTGAAAAAGTTTGACTTATTAGAGAGAGGTTGAAGACGACCCAAAGTTGGCAAAAGTCTTATGCTGATGTTAGAAGAAGAGATCTAGAATTTGAAGTTAATGATTGGGTCTATTTTAAAATCTCACCTATGAAAGGTGTGATGAGGTTTGGCAAGAAAGGGAAACTTAGTCCCCGGTATGTACACCCATATCAAATCTTGAAGCATGTTGGGAAAGTGGCCTTTGAATTAGACTTTCCTAATGAATTGGCTCCGGTTCACCCAGTATTTCATGTTTCCATGCTTAAGAAGTGCATTGGTGATCCAGTATCCATCATTCCTATAGAGGCTTTGGGAGTTGATGAGAGTCTTTCTTATGAAGATATTCTGTGAGAGATTTTAGACCGGCAAGTTAAGAGGTTGAGAAACAAGGAAGTAGCTTCCGTAAAGGTGTTGTGGATGAATCATTTAGTTGAGGGTGCTACATGGGAGGCCGAGGCCGATATGAAGTCCCGTTATCCTCATTTTTGTCACGACCCGGGAGCACCCCCTAGTCGTAACCGGCGTACTCGACCTCGAAGAGGTCTAATACAAGCCTCTTAGCATTCATTCATCGCATAGACACTAAAACCATAAGGAATTTAAAACTTTCTTTAC